>CABHPR010119009.1:0-17697 GCA_902168415.1 Peromyscus melanophrys
AGCCCGCTAAATGTAGACTGACTCCAAGGAAAGTTGCTGTCTTTGGGGCTTGAGTTTTAGGGACAGAGGTTTGCCACACTTACAGTCCAGTGCTTTACTCTTCTAAATAAACTAGCCAGCATTTGTTTCAAGCTCAGATCACTTTGTTATTTATGGATGGATGCTGCCTAGAGGAGAAAAGTATAGCTTAATTTATCCTACACAAACAATCTAATTTCCTGTAACAGTGAAGCTACAGTTTCAATCTAAGCCACAGATGCAGGAAGTTGGACTTTATGTAACATCTCTAATCTGGTAAATAAGTAGGTTTGGTGCCTCAGCAAAGGGAAGAAAGAAACTGAATGTTGATGAAAACAACCAGAGAATGATTCGTGCTCAGCTTGCTGTGGGTGCCAGTGAACCAGGGCTTTATGACCTTGGAGGAGCTTTTCGGTGTAAAGAAGTTCAAGTTGGGAGGTGAACATGCAGGGACTGCTGTTGCTGCCACTTGGCTATTGTAATTCGTGCCTTTAGTGTTTGTGCTCTAAGGGTGGGGGTTGGATCCTCTAAGGCAGTGGTTCTCCACTGACCATCCTAAGGCTTCAACCTTTTAATACCTTTCCTCATGTGGTGGTGACCCCTGACCATAAAATTATTTTGCTGCTACTTCATAACTATAATTTTGCTGCTGTTATGATTCATAAATATCTGATATGCCCGTCTAATATGCAAATCCTGAAGGGGTTGAGACCCACAGATTGAGAACCAGTGTTAAAGGGAGCTAAAGGGAGCCTCACTACTTCCAAAGCACAGTTAGCAGCATTTTCCTATGGCAATAAATACTGCCAAGTTTGTTGTTGTCTTCTAGCTTTCTCCTACACTTGAGTGGATAGTCCTTTTATTGCCTTATGTTTAGTACAGTGTTATGACTGGAAACAGACCAGATGAATGATTCTCTAACTCATCCTTCATTTTTTCCCCTTCCTTTCTTCCTCCTTTATTTTATTTTGAGACAGAATCTCATGGTATATCTTGGGCTGGCCTTGAACCTTGAATCTTTGTACTTCTGTTTCCTAAGTGCTGGGATAACAGGTGTGTGCCTGGCTCAGCCTTCTTACACAGATAGTAGAACCAGGGTTTCCAGTCCGTAGACTTTTTTTCAGTGCTAGCGCATGTTAAAAATGCTCCCTACACTGAGCTACCCCTCCAGCCCCTCCAGAGACTCTATATTAAGACTGGAGAGTCTAAAGAAGGCCACGAAGACAATACAGTGAGAATAATTTCAACAATTGCAATCTCAATTTAGAGGTGCTGTAATTGTTCAGGAAAGGGAAAACGCTTCATCCTCACTAACTAGAGGTGAAGATGAACATGTTTAGTGATGAGAAGCTCCCACTGCAGCAGCTTTCTTTTCTTTCTTTTTCCTTTTCTCATTCTTATTCTGATTCTCCTCCCCCCCCCTCCCTCCCTCCCTCCCTCCCTTCCTTCCTTCTTCCTTCCCTCCAAATCCACTTTTGTTTGTACTTTTCACTAGTTTAAGTCTGTGAGGTTTTCTTTAGCACTTCCTTTGGGTAAGGGAAGAATTACTGTCTTGTGTGAGCTCTGCCTGAGAGTCCTTTGCTGCTTCTGTCATTCCAGAACCAGGAGACCGGATGAAGAGCAGATTCCAGCCAACCTTCACTGTTTGGTTGTGTAAAATGAGGCTGGAATTAGTGTTTTCCTTAATTTCTTTGAAACCTTACGCTGTTCTTTTTTAAAGAAGTTAAAAACTGGGCTGGTTGGCCATTCCCTCCTGATCTACCTTTTCAGAAATGCTTTCCTATAAGGTAGGGCTGCTAAAACCTCCAGATTCTCAGTTGACGCCTTGGAATGTTCTCAGCCCAGTTTTTACTTGGCACCAGGCCGTGTGCACTCGCCCTGCCAGCTATTTCTGGCACTGTCATGAACTTGGAAATGGATGTTGCTGCTCACTGAAAGTAAGACATTTTTTTTTCTTTTCAATTTTAGAAAAGCTTTTATATTTTTCCTGGGTACTCCTATTCTCAGCTTTATTAATTCTCCTATCAGGCTTGTGTGATCTTAAGAACATGCCATAATGGTTGGAATTTAATTGAATTTTGAAATTCCATCAGTCATAAATGGTTATAGTTAACTTTCAACATCCTGACGAATCACTTTTTTTTTTCCTTCTCTCTCTCTCTCTCTCTCTCTCTTTCTATTCTTGTCTCTCTCTCTCCCTTTCTCTTTTTGTAAGAAAGGTCCTGGAACTACTATGTAGACCAGATGGGCCTCAAATTTGCAGTGATTCTCTTGATGAGATTGCAGGAGTGAGTAAGCACGCCCAGTATGGGTGTAGCGATGGGGGTGGTTTTTTAGTGAACAAAACTGAAGTTCCTATCAAATGCTACAAAAACTGGTGATATTATCTGTTCTACCTAGCTTTCTAGCAGAATGAGTCTGAGCAGGCCTACATCTTCTACTACTTCAGGGTAAGGATCAGAAAATGTCTTAGAATCTGTGGAGCCTTACAACCTACCTGTTTCCTAAGGGTGTTATTGTTTAATTACTTGTAGAAGCTAACTTTTGGGAAAATAGCCTAGGTAAGACATGGTGATGCACGCCTGTAGTCCCAGCACTTGGGAGACCAAGATAGGAGAATCCCAAATTCAAGGTCAGCCTCGGTTATAAAATGAGTTCAAGGCCAAGTGGGGCTAAGACCCTGTCTCAAAATACCAAAACAGCAGACAGCCAAAACTCAACAGTAGTAACCAATGAATCTTTTTACCCTCTTTGCTCAAACAACTCAACACACACATACACACAGCATAACAATAATCATGTATTACCTGAAACTAAAATATGGCAAACCTAGGCAGTCTGTGAGGCTGTATGGCCAGTTAGATGGCTCTTCATGGAGGGATCTGCTTTTTTGTTTTCCTCTTACATGAGGGAGTTGTACCATTAATATATTTTCAGACCCAAAATTCTTAGATTTATCGGAAGGAAAGAAAATTTTTAGAGAAAGTAATGAAGGTATCAGAGTTCAGATCCTAGGTCCAGACTGTCTAGGTACCATCATTTGGTAGTATAGCCTCAGACAACTAATTTAACCTCAGTTTCTTCATCTGTCAAACAGAGATAGTGTTTTATCTCATTGACTCTAAAATGCTCTAATTGGCTCCAAGATGCAGCATTATATGCCATATGAAAGTAGCAGCATTGCCACTAAACTGAAATGTGTCTTCATTTGTAAGACGTTAGAAAGTGAAAACATGTGCAACTTAAGAATTGCTGACATGCAACAGTACTTAGGATTTAACATTTATAAGGAATTTACAAGTGCACAGCACATAGTATACACTGTCATTTATCATTATCATTACTGATATTCGTGTTACCTGTTGCCATTCACTCTACCTGTCGTCTTTGTTGTTTGAGAATCAAATCAGTCCATTGCATGTGCTAAGAAAGAACGTGTCCACCACTGAGGTGTACTCTTAGTCTTTGTCATTTCTTTTTGAACCTATTTTCTCCTAATTTTGGGAGTTGAGATTTTAGTGTTTTGTTTGTTCTTAATTTATTTTGTGGGGGAAATATGTATATGGAGGTCATAGAATAACTTTTGCAGGTTGGTCCTTTGCTCCTACCATGTGGATTTTAGGACTAGAACTCAGGTTCACAGGCTTGGCTTACCCTTTTATCCATCGCACATAGTATTCACTGTCATGCATGCCACCACCCCAAATAAATGAATGAAGATGAATATGTAGTTAGTATGGTGTATTTAATTCTGGAGTCAGTGCTGAGAGCCATCCTTGCTCTGTCACTTCCTGACTGGTTTTAGGCAAGTCTCTCCTTGTCTCACTTTCCTACTCTATCAATGGGAGTAATAATTTCATTTCAGACATGTTCACCTATAGAACACTCTTAGTGCTTTATGGATTATTGTACTTGAAGCATTAGTGAAAATCAAATTTCTAAAAGTGCATATTTCAAGGCTTAAAATAATAGTACTGTAATAGTAATAGTTATTATTATACCTAACATTCACATATGCTTATTATGTGCCAAGCACTGGCCCAAGATTTTATTAATTTATTTAAACTTTGTAACAACCTTGTGTGATAGGTACTCCAGCTGTCCGCATTGTATATCAGAAACCCAAGGCACAGAGTTGAAGTTAATTGGTGACAGCTACTAAATGATGGGCCTGAGGTTCAAACTCTCATAGGTTGGCTCTTGAGTCTGTTGCAAATATTGTTTTGTCAGAAATTATTTTTGTCATGAAGGTAGCAAAAACAACTAAGGTGCTCAGAAGAAACATCAGTGATCTTTTATTTGTAATTCTAATATTTAAAAAGCTCTCAAAACAGACATGTTCCCAAGTTTAATATAAACTCCTTTATCATCAGGACCTGCCTTGAACCATTACAAGATTGGTTAATGTCTTTATTTAGCCAACTTAATATGCTTACTCAGTGTATTGTTACAGAGATATTAATGTGTTCAATTCTGGAGTACTGTTATGAACTCCGGTGGGATTGTAGGATACACATTATATTCTATATTAGCTTTTTGCAGTTTTTTTCCCCCTTAGACAGGGTTTCTCTGTGTTGTCGTGGCTGTCCTGGAACTCACTCTGTAGGTTAGAGATCCTGCAGAGATCTGCCGGTCTCTAAGTGCTGGGATTAAAGTCGTGTGCCCACCACTGCCTGGCTAAAGCTTCTGAATTTGAGTTCTGACTGAGTAGTTATGTACTGATGATTTTCAGTTTCCTTAAACAAATGTGCCTGTTGCTGATACTGCAGCAGGATTTAGTCACCATCCATAGTTAATTTCCCCAAGTAATGTTTGCTATTTTATCTTATCTTTGTATTTGCTAGAGCCCCCGAAATTATTCTTGGATTACCATTCTGTGAAGCTATTGACATGTGGTCACTGGGCTGTGTAATAGCTGAGCTGTTCCTGGGATGGCCTCTTTATCCTGGTGCTTCAGAGTATGATCAGGTAAGAAAAAGTGCTTATTTGAATGGACATGGAAAGCAACACAAACTCAGACTGCACAGGGCCGCACATACCAAGAGTGCTTTTATAGCAATCTGAAAAAACAGACCACACAATATTGAAAAAAGTAAGGGTGTCCTAATGCATAATATAGATGTGGACAAATAGTCTATTTTATTAATACCTACCAAAAATGTGTACTAATCTATTCTTTTAAAAATATATCTTAGCTATTCAGTCTACAGAGTGAGTTCCAAGACAGCCAGGGCTACACAGAGAAACCCTGTCTTGAAAAGCAAAAACAAAAACAAACAAAAATAATTCCTTCTACCATTCATTTGGTCTAAACTTATGTTTTCATCTTGTGATAAAGAAAGGTTTTATTTATAGTATATATGATTGGCATTTTTCTAGCTCTATACTGATTAACTCTAGTTTAGTCAACCGTGTTTCATGAGTTGAAAGAAGTAAAGTAAGGTTTAATTGGAGTTCTGGGAGTAAACTTTGGCTCACTCAGAACTGTCATTATTTTTTTTATACATAGCTCAAAACACAGTAACTGAACACATTAGGTTTCAGAAGCTGTGCTACAGATTAGGTCTCTTCTGAAATAGGTTTTATGAGAGCAGTCATCTGAGTTATAAAACATTTTTGAACTTACGTTGTGGAGACTAGCCTTGAACTCAGAACTCCCAAGTACTGAGATTCCAGGTGTGTGCCACTTTGACTGACTCATAAAGCTGTAAAATACTGCTACTGTGTTAAAACTGACAAGTTTTAGAAGACTGTTTTTTAAGAAATTGGTCCATTGAAGAAAGTTTTGCTGTGGAAATAATTTGAATTCCCATTTCTTGCTCTTAAAAAAAAAGACTACACAATATTGGCAGCTCTTTAAGAGTAGAGACATGCATTTCACCAGTCCATCATCAGCTGACACCACCTGGACACATGCCAAATATATGTGTTTTGTTGTCTTTTTGAGAAATAGTTATTTGTAATTAGAAGGTAAAAAAGGAGCAAAACATTGTTTTCTTTTAGCTTAGAATCTGTCTCATTTTGAACTGACTTGGAGTAAATTATAAAATAGGTTGCTCATGTTATACGTAACCAGTTATGTTGTGCTTTCTAAGTTTTTAATCTTTCCTTCCTTGTAAGGAAAAAACCTGACTTTATAATTTAAAAGAAAAAAGTATGAGGGATAGGAAATGATGCAAATTCATAATCAGAATTGAACCAAACCGTGATTCTTAGTCCTTTCTAAACACTTTTGAGAATCTAATGAAGCTGTAGATCCACCACTCCCAAAATATACACACATTGTTTTGTACAGCTTGAGGGGATTCATGGATCCTGCTCCAACCAATTACAGCCTCCGGGAATGCAGTTCATAGTCTAGCTATTCAGTGGCACCGGTTGTTCAAGCTTAGCAGCAGATTGGTGTAAATTTCCTAGGAAGTGGAAGCTGAGATAGCAATTAGAGCTTTCCTTGTAAAGATAAAGGATATGGGCCTTGTGAAAATCTCTGTGTAGTGTGTTGATGGGCCATAGGAGGAAGCCTGTGCTGAATGAATAGGATGCTGCTGGGGAACAGGGTGGGAATAGTTTATCTTGGTGCATCTGGGTTATAAAAAAGGATTCATACAGCAGGGTCCAGCTAAGATTTTTTTGTTTGCTTTTTATAAAAATAACTTTATAGAGTTAGAATTCACATACTATACATATCAACCATCTGAAGTGTACGGATTAATGGTTTAGTATGTTTACAGGAATGCGCAATCGTTATCCGTTTTCGGACATTCTGTCATTTTATAATGACACTTAGTATCAATGCCTATTTTCCTCCAAACTCCTCAGTTCCTCTAACCTCTATTCAAATACTAAGCTATGTTTTTCTCTATCTGAATTTGCCTACTCTGGCATATCATAAATATTCATCACATAGAAAGTGGTGCTCTGTGATAGATTTATTTTACTTGTATCAGAACATCACTTTTATGACTGAATAATATTCCATTGTGTGTATGTGTATATACATATATACATATATATGTATGTGTATACACACACACACACACACACACACACACACACACACACACACACACACACCACATTTTGTTTATCTGTTAGTAGCAATACACATGGTTACTTTTTTTCCTATCTTGAATAATACTTCTGTGAACACTGGTATACAAATATCAAAGTTTGGGGCTGGAGAGATGGCTCAGAGGTTAAGAGTGCTGACTGTTCTTCCAGAGGTCCTGAGTTCAATCCCAGCACCCACATGGTGGCTCACAACCATCTGTAATGAAATCTGGTGCCCTCTTCTGGTGCACAGGCATACATGCCAGCAGAACACTGTATGTATAATAAACAAACAAACAAACAAACAAACACTGAATGCATAATAAACAAACCAACAAATAAATAAATCTTTAAAAAAAATCAAATATCAAAGTCTGCCTGCCTTCCTTCCTTCCCTCCTTCCTTCCTTCCTTTCTTTTTTCCCCTCTGATTTAAAAGTGCTACATAAAGCCTTATACATACTAGGCAATGATTCTGTCAAATGAGCAAAATCCCCAACATATAGCTTGGAGTGGAATCACTGGGTCATATAGTAACTGTACTTACCTTTCTGACGGACCACCAAAGTATTTTCGACAGAGATCTCAACATTTCACCAGCAGTGCCTGAGGGTTCTGGTTCTTCACAGTGTAGATAACATTATTTTTATTTCTTTCTAAAATTAGCCATTTTTGTGAGTGTAAAGTGTTATTTCATTGTGATTTAGATTTGCATTTCCCTAATGGTTAATGACACTGGATCATTTTCCATGTGCTTCTTGGACATTTGGATATTTTATGTCTGTTTTGGTTCCTTGCCCATTTTCTTTTACTATGGTTGGGTTTTAGTTGCTGAGTTGTAGATTTTTCTATTCTGTGTTAATCATTGCCGAATGAAAATTTCACATTCCTTCTTCCATTCTGTGGGCTGCCTTTTTAGCTGTTGATGATAGTGTTTGGTGCACAAATATTTTTTACTTTGAAGCCTAGTTTGGGGGCTGGAGAGATGGCTCAGAGGTTGAAAGCAATGGCTGCTCTTCCAAAGGACCTGGGTTCAATTCCCAGTACCCACATGGCAGCTCACGCCTGTCTGTAACTCCAGTTCCAGGGGATCTGACACCCTCACACAGACATTCATGCAGGCAAAATACCAATCACTGCTCATAAAATAAAATAAATTATTTAAATAAAAAAGAAGCCTCGTTTGCCTGTTTTTGCACTTTTTGATTTTATATCCAAGAAATAATTGCACAATCCAGTATTATACAGCTTCCCTATCAGTTTCCCTCTAATAGCTTTATAATTCTAAGTTCTTACACTTAGGGTCTTGATCTGCCCTTATAGGATGGCCATCCTGTTTGAGTTACTTTAAGAACTCATTGATGAGTAAAACATTATTATTTGCCCCCAGGTAGACTGTAGATTAAGAAAGACATTAAGAAAAATTACATGCTGATAATTGCATAATACAATTAATAAATTCTTTTTAAAATTTTTTTGATTTTAGGGTTTGAATGTTTTATCTACATGTATGTCTGTAAATCACATGTATTCCTGGTGCTAGTGGAGGCCAGAAGAGGGCATCAGGTCCCTTGGAACAGGAGTTATAGTGGTTGTGAAATGCTGTGTGGGTGCTGGGAACTGAACCCAGGTCCTCTGCAAGAGCAGCAAGTGTTCTTTTTTTTTTTTTTGATCGTATATTTAAATTAAAATGCATATATTTATTTTATTTTTTTAAAGTGTCTTAATTTATTTATTGAACAAATACAAGTGCCAACCTTGTACATAGCACTGTTCTACGTATTTGAGAATCCTATCACTGAACAAACTAAACTTTAAGAAATGCAGCAAGTGTTCTTAACTGTGGAACCATTTCTCTAGTCCCCACAGTTGACAAAGTCTATGAAGAAACATGTGATTTGCATATGTATGTGACTTGCATCCGTCAGGACATACCTTCTACTGTGTATGTCCTAAGTGCCTGTCAGTTATAACCACTGCTTTCCATTGCTCTTACACTGGTCTAGGCTGTCTTCATTATTTATTCTGAGTTGGAAACTATTCTGGTCTGCCCTAGAAATCTAGTTGTTTTTTTTTTTTAAACTTTTAACTTTTTATTAAAAGTCTGACATGAGAGAAAAAAGATTTCACTAAAAATATTTCAAAAGTGAGTTCTCTTTGAAATAGACTCCACAGTAGTTACTAAATAAATGTTTGGGTATTTCTGTGACTGTGTATTCTGTGAATAGATTGTTTACAGGTATATTTCAATTGTGTTGATTAGAGAGTTAATTTCTTCATAATACACCCCTTTTCTGGCTAGAGTTAATATTTCAGTGTAAAAGCTTTTGATATTTTCCACTTGAAATTGATGTTTGGTTTTGATTTTTCAGATTCGTTATATTTCACAAACACAAGGCCTGCCAGCTGAATATCTTCTCAGTGCCGGAACAAAAACAACCAGGTTTTTTAACAGAGATCCTAATTTGGGGTACCCACTGTGGAGGCTTAAGGTATGTCTTCTTTACAACTTTAAATTTAGATTTTAGTTAGTGATTTCTTGACTTAAGGAAGGAAAGCAGGGAGAAGGGGGTGTGTTTGAAGGAGAACCCCTTTGAAAAGTGATTTTATTATACCCATTAGGCCTTATGCATGGACAGAAATCAAGACAATGGAGCCAGTTAAGCTGGCTGAGGTTGTGCCGCATGATTAGGGCCAGCAGTTGAGGGAAATCCGGAGACTCGTGCTCAGTAAGTGGTGTGAAGGGCTCGAGAAACGTAGTGACTGGGACAGAGAGCTCTCACCAGCACAGTAGGACAACCTAATTTTCTAACTGGCCACCTTCAGGCCTTAGGGATTTTCCTGAAATAAGGGTCTGTTTTTAATCCTGAGCGTATTCCTTCAGTGTAAGAAATCAATTAACCTCCTGATACTCTGCCTCTGAGCCTGTGTTAGGGTCTGGTGTCCATGTCCAAAAAGCGTAAGAGGAAATGGTGGCATCCCGTCCACCTGACCTTCTTCAGCGCTGTGCGGTGGCGTCACTGCTGCCACACGTGTTTCAGCACCTTTGAAAGGATGCCCCCCAGTGAGGTCACATCCCTCCACTGTAAGATGTTCAGGTTGCTGTCTTTGCCATCGGTATTGACAAGGCCGCAGTACAGTCTCTTTGATTTCTGGATTAAATTAAGTTCAGATTTAAATAAAAATGTGAAAATAATGTTGAGTTTTTTAAAAATCCATCTTTTATAGACACCCGAAGAACATGAATTGGAGACTGGCATAAAGTCAAAAGAAGCCCGGAAGTACATTTTTAATTGTTTAGATGACATGGCTCAGGTAAGTGTGACAAGCTTAGAAAGGCAGGAGTTTATGTGGTGCTTCACCAGAGACACACTTCTGAGGATTATACATGCTAATATTTGCCATGTGTTAAAAGAACATCGGAGTCCTAGTAGTGGATTTTGTAAAACGGCAGGAGAGAGAGCTTGGTGAGTTGGAGAGACATGCCATGCAGACATGGCGGTGAGGGTGGTGGTCACGGTGGGTAGGAGCCACAAGGAAAGACACACAGTGGCCCGATGTAGGCGGCACTCACTCACGGGGAAAGTTTTACTAAGGGAAGGGAAAGGGTGAGGAGGGAGAGAGGAGGAGAAGAGAAAGAGAAGAGGGAGAGAGGAGGTGCAGAGCGACCTCCTGGGAAGAAAGGGGAAGGGGGAGAAAGAGAGGAGAGAGAGCATGCAGATGCCGACACGACCTCCATGACCTATGAGGGGTGGAGAGGGAGAGAGAGAGGTTTTCTCTTAAAGGGGACTTTAGGTAGGATGATGTTGTCAGGACGCTGGGCGGGCCAAGGTGTTGCCCGCTTATTGGCCGAGTCCCCAAGGTCTGAATGCTAACAGTGGATACTTTAAAGATACTTGATTGAGCTTCTCTAACTCAAATACAACAAACTAAAAAAATATTCTCAAATCTGAAACTCTTTGAGCACCAAGAGGTACTAAAAAACTTTCAGATTTTGCAGATTTCAAAGTTGAGATTTTGGGGTCAGGGCTATTCAACTGGTGAAGTCTGTGCAAATATTCCAAAATCTTTTTGGTTTTTAAGACAGGGTTTCTTTGTGTAACAGTCTTGGCTGTCCTGGAACTTGCTCTGCAGAACAGGCTGGCCTTGAACTCACAGAGATCTGCCTGCCTCTGCCTCCCGAGTGCTGGGATTAAAGGCGTGCGCCACCACTGCCCGGCTGTAAACATTCCAAAATCTTAAGGCTCTGAAATCTGAAACACTTCTGAACCCAGACATTTTAACAAGTGTCAATCTGTCTGTTTCACCCTTGCTTTTGCTCACTGAGTCTTGTTTCATGCCGTTATTTTAGAGTAGTATTTATAAAGGGTTCTTTCTTGTCCCATTTTCTCTACTAAATAAAAATTGCTTAAGAGCTCACAGTTACTGCGAATGCTTATTGTATTCCAAATTGAAACACTTTGTACTATGCCATTTACTCTTTTCAACAATAGAAACTTGTATATTTCAATAATAACAACATTTTTTGCTTAACTTGTTTCAAAAATTTAATGCCAAGAATCAATTTGGCTTTGGTGTACCACATAAGCAGAAGAGTTTCCTCCTGTGGAAATGATTATTCTGTAATTAAACTTCACTTACCCAGGTTTCTCTTTTCTGAAATGCTAGTATTAAATATCTGCTTTCTTTCTTTTGGAGAGAAAAGCAGACACAGTAAATCCTTAATCTACTATTTAATTTAAGTAGAGGAATAATAATATTTCTAATTTTCTTTGGAAGGTAAATATGTCTACAGACTTAGAGGGAACAGACATGTTGGCAGAGAAGGCAGATCGGAGAGAATACATTGATCTCTTAAAGAAAATGCTGACGATTGATGCAGATAAGAGAATCACTCCTCTGAAAACTCTTAACCATCAGTTTGTGACAATGACTCACCTTCTGGATTTTCCACACAGCAACCAGTGAGTATGGTACAATCTTTTTGCCATGATGTGCTATGGTTTAGTTGCCATTCTATACAGGGAACGATCAAGTTAGCTGTAACTTTGACGCCTGTGGTTTTGTTTCACTGAAGCCTCTCTCTCTGAAAACTTGTGTGACTTAAAGAGAGGTCTTTATTTTTCTTCTTGTTACCATAAAAACCCTTGACTCTTTTTTTTTCCTGAAAATATTTGGAAGAAATACTTTGTTCCATGTTTGTTTTGAGTTTTTTATTGTTTAAATTTCAGCATTCATTCAATAAATTCTTAATCTTTTTCAGTGTTAAGTCTTGTTTCCAGAACATGGAGATCTGCAAGCGGAGGGTTCACATGTATGACACAGTGAGTCAGATCAAGAGTCCCTTCACTACACACGTTGCGCCAAATACAAGCACAAATCTAACCATGAGCTTCAGCAACCAGCTCAACACAGTGCACAATCAGGTACCGAGGGAATGGTTGTGGAAACAAGCCTAAGTGGGGCAGTAAGACAAAGAAACCGGGCCTTGTGTTGGTTTTTTTGTTGCTTCTTCAGCACTTTCTGTTGGAGGGCCTGGGCAAGATAGCTCAGCAGGTAAAAGATCTTGCCATGCAAGCCTGATGCCCTCCCTCTGTTTCATCATGAGAATTCACAGGTGAAGGAGAAAACTGGTTCCCAAAAGTTGTCCCCAGACTGTGGAACACACATGCCCACACTCACAAGTATTATCATGCACATACACATGCAGTAATAATAAAGGTCAATTCCGAGATTCGATCTCCCCTATTAAAAAAGAAAAAAGAATTTTCTACTTGGCAAATGTAATGAAAGACCAACTAGACTGACATACATGTCAGTCCTGTGCTGATAGCATTTAACCACAGGCCTGCCCCATACCCTGAGAAGTCTGCGCATATGGGCTGTTTACTAAGTTAATCAAATAACCCACTCTTTCCAGTAGGCTTTTACTTTATTCAAGGGTTCTTTGAATAATGATCTTAAAAGGGTGGCATTGTATTTACTTGCTAATAAATACTTAATCTTTTGTTGTTGTTTCTAAAGATGTAAGCCTCTCAATTTCTTAGTTTTGTCTACTTTTTTTTTTTTTTTTTTTTTGGTTTTTTCGAGACAGGGTTTCTCTGTGTAGCTTTGCGCCTTTCCTGGAACTCGCTTTGGAGACCAGGCTGGCCTCGAACTCACAGAGATCCGCCTGCCTCTGCCTCGCTAGTGCTGGGATTAAAGGTGTGCGCCACCACCGCCCGGCTAGTTTTGTCTACTTTTTAAATAGAAATGTTTATGAATTTTAGTGGAATCTCCTGTGAAGCAATTTTTGTGCAGAAGTAGCTGAGTTTTATATAGTTACAACCAGTACAGCACCAAAGAATAACCACTTGCCACTCTTTATGTACTTACTCACCTTCATAGTATCTCTTCATTATTAATTATTTTTACACTGGAGATTGAATCTCAGACTTCTTGTTTTCTAGGCAAGCACTGTATTACTGAGCTGTGTATTCCCAGCCTTGGAAAATTTCTTAAGTAGAGAGTTATTTCAAAGATAGCTAACATTACATTTTAAAGTTTTGTTATGGGCTGGCAAGATGGCTCCATCACGAGTAAAGGTGCTTGCTGCCAAGCTTGATACCTTGAGTTTGATCCCTAGAACCTATATGGTAGAAGGAGAGTGCCAACTTTCCCTCAAATTGTCCTCTGACTTCCGCTTGCATATGGTGCAATGAATAAATGTGTTTTTTTGTTTGTTTTTTTTAAGTGCCGAATGTGGTACACACCTTTAATCCTAGGTAGAGGTAGATAGATCTCTGTGAGTTTCAGGCCAGCCTGAATTTCAGGCCATCCAGGACTACACAGAAAGACCTTGTCTCAAAAAACAATAAAATAAAATAAATCAACTCTTTGTTCTAAGTTTCTTTTTTGAGGCTAGGGATAGCTCAGTTGACACAGTGCTTCCCAGCATGCATAAAGCCCCTACCTTATATCCCCAGCTTGCATAAAGCAAGTGTGGTGGTACCTGCCGATAGATCCCACACTCAGGAGGTGGAGACAGGATCAGGAGTTCATATGTCACTCTTGGATGCATAAGGAGTTTGGTGCCATCCTGGGCTACCTGAGACCCAGCCTCAAAAGTTTTTTTCTAAAAAAAATTTTAAGAATATATGCATATTGTTTATCTCCATCTTATACTAATGTATGTGTACAATCCTTTTGTTTTTAGGCCAGTGTTCTAGCTTCCAGTTCTACTGCAGCAGCTGCTACTCTTTCTCTGGCTAATTCGGATGTCTCACTGCTAAACTACCAATCAGCTTTGTACCCGTCATCTGCTGCACCAGTTCCTGGAGTTGCCCAGCAGGGTGTTTCTTTACAACCTGGAACCACCCAGATCTGCACTCAGACAGATCCGTTCCAACAAACATTTATAGTATGCCCACCTGCTTTTCAGAGTAAGTTCGGAAACTCTGTCCTTCCTTAGTATTACACTGGACTTGCCCCCTATGCAGATCTAGTTGTTTAGTTCTGATCTCTGACAAGTTTAAACTCTGATGATATTGGAATTGGGAGCTTTCACATAGTAGATTTTCCTTTATAGTAATTTTTCTCTAATTATGATACTGCCTGACAGATTAGAGGAACTTCGTTTGTGTTTCCTTAACTGAATTGCCTCATAACGTGTTTGTGCCCATTGAAGCAAAATATCATTTATCTTGTAGAAGCATATATGTCTCAGTATGTAGAATATATACATCTTTAAATTGCTATAACCAGAATTGTTATGTATTGAATCTAATCTCATTCCATTTTAAACTAAAATAAAATGTTATTTTATTATAGGATATAAACAGTTAAGAATATAGAAACTAAAAAATTTCATTCAGTAATACAGACTGTTATTTTTTTTTTTTTTGGTTTTTCGAGACAGGGTTTCTCTGTGTAGCTTTGCGCCTTTCCTGGAGCTCACTTGGTAGCCCAGGCTGGCCTCGAACTCACAGAGATCCACCTGGCTCTGCCTCCCGAGTGCTGGGATTAAAGGCGTGCGCCACCAACGCCCGGCTCAGACTGTTATTTTTTAACTGAAAAATTCTACAAGCCAGCTGAAGTACTGTGGGGAAGGCATTAAGACATCTGCTTCAGCTTATGACTCATATTCTTCAAACTCCATATTCCAATAAGATTAATTTTCACATTTCCATGCTTCCTTATTTTTTTCATTATTATTTTATAATCCAGTCTGTTCAATACCCCCCGCTCCCAAAGTATGGGAAATGTGTGTTGATTGTTTTGGTAAGCTATTTGGAGGGTTAAATTATTTTTAAGTCTTTTCTGACAATACACTTGGCTTTTCCTTAGGAAGTCTGTCAGGCCAGTGTAGTGGCTCACATCTGTAATCCCAACAGGAAGATTGTGGAGCCCGTCAGGCAGTATAGTAAGATGATGTCTTCCAAAAAAAGTAAAAGTAAAAACAATAAGTAAGCCAGACTCAGACAACAAACACCATATTTTCTCTGATGTATGGACCCTAGATTTAAAATCTTCCCTGACCCTCTGTCCTTCACCCCTCCCCTCTCCATGTGAGTGTGTATTTATATATGTGTTTGTAGGTCTTCAATTTGGAAAGGGATGGTGGTGGGGAGAAGAGACCGTAGGGGAGGTGGGAAGTAGAGAGGGATAATGGAGTACCTGTCATTGGAAAGCAGAGGGGAGACTAGCTGGGAGAAGAGAGACCCACCTGCAGGGGAGTGGGGAGGATGAAGGAGAGGAAAGTATCCTGACATGTGGATGAGGATGCCATGATGAAACCCACTACTTTGTATGCAAACCTAAAACACTAAGTTTGAAAAAAGAGAAAGAAAAACTTGGTATCACTGTGGGAATAAACCAGGATCTAGGCTTCTCATAGCTTTTCATATAGAAGCAGGTAGCATTTTTATCTTTTTACCTCAGTTAAATATTGATTGTGACTTTTTGTTTGTTTGGTTTCTGACAGAGTCGGAGCAAGCGGAAGGAAATGAGGGGCTGGGGGAGACTGAGAGCTTACCGGGAGGCCAGGAGAGCGATAGCGATGTAAACCAGGGAGAGACCACAGGGAGAGCGGAGGAGCAGATTCACAATCCGTAAATGCAAATTTAGCCTAACTTACCAAATTATTTTCTATATGTACCTCATAGGAGTAATTCTAAACTTTGTATTGTCACAAACTGATGCTTCTATAGAACTTAGAAAATTAGCCATCCCTTCTTCCACCCTTTCCAAAGTAAATTCTGCAGAACAATTCTCAAATGTGAGATTCTGAGGTTCTCTGCTGCTTCTCAGGTGATACTTAGATAAAATAAAAAGAACTTTTGAGTTTTTTAAGAGAACAAAATGTAAAGTGAGGCAGTAGAGGAGGAATGTGGGGGAACTCCTTTTGGTATAATTTGATAAATATATGCTTTGGGGGAAATTTTTCTGTCCAAGAAGTCTAGATAACCTAAGGAGAGGATTTTAAAATGTTTGGAACCAGAGGGAGTTTGCAAATAAGGTAGTAATGGTGATACCTGAAATACATTATTATATTTGCCAGGCAGTCCATCTACAGTTATCAGTTTATTCTTATGTATGATTGGAACCTAGGCAGTCGGGTTCATCACATATGCTTTGAAATATTCCATACTGCCTTTGGTATTTAAACCCAGATAGTTGTATAAAGTTGTTGGTTGACTTACCAACCTTGGCCATATGCTGATTCTATTTAACAGTCCTCTATTTCAGATTGCTCACGTTTGTATCTTTTACAAAATGGCCTCAGTGTAGTAAGGAAGTGCAGCAGTCAAGCATTTACAGTAATTTATAGTAATTTACAGTACTGTAAATTACTTCCTATACTACTCCAGTTGACTAGTGTACATATTTTGCCCAGTGGTAACTAGTCTGTAATGTTCCCCCTTTTACTCCATCACTCTGGGCGCCATAGATGAGCTACTGTAGTGAACATTTCCTCCCAAGGTTGCTTCCTCAGTCGCTGCAGCTTTGGGGAAGCTCTTACACAACACTGCCTGGAGTTAGTCATGTACCAGAGACTATAGTCAGGAGTTTTGCATGACTTGGCTTTCCTGTTGGATAATATTGCCTAAGGCAGCATGGTTGACAATTTTTAAATTTTAATATCCTTATTAGTTGTTCTTTTTTATGTAAGTAGCACTTTTTAAAAAAAGCATTTTAAGCGGTTTTAAGTGATTTTACTAGTCACTCTTTAAACATCCCTAGAACGCTTTTTTCCTTAATCACAAATTGTTACTAAATTCCTCACAAATTACTGACACAGAAAATTGGAAGACTGACTGAAATTAGCAGTATTATGTTCTATAAATTATGCTCCCTTGATACTTCGATAGTAATGTTAAGGCAACAGTAAGGCCAGGGATAGTGGCCTACAACTGTAATCCCAGCATTTGAGAGATTGGAAGAGTAAGAGCACAGCCTTGTAGCTAGTCAGTGCTACAGAAGAAGGCATTGCCGAGTGGGAGTGGGCAAAGAGGCAGAGGGAGAGTAACACTGGTGATAGTTTTAGCATCTTCCAATTGAAGTGCTTGTTTGTGTCTTCTTCACTCAGCAGAACTGCAAGCATTAATAGATAGGAGGCATGCCAGGAATTTAAACTCTAGTGAAAGTGCTG
>CABHPR010119010.1:8940-20505 GCA_902168415.1 Peromyscus melanophrys
CCCCCCCCCCGCTGGGGATACAAGTGTCATGTAAGTAGCATTTTTTTATGGGGCTGGCAATGGAGTTCAGGTCCTTATGGCTGAGAGGCAAAGCCAGTTTACTGACTGACTGACTTCATAAGCCCTAAACTTTGATTTCTTTATACTCTTTTAAATTAAAAAAAAAAAAAAAAAACCACACACACACAAAACAAAAAAAGGGGATTGTCTAGACTTTTAAAATAATTGTTGATGAAAGATAATACCCTCTTTAAAAGTTTTTCATTTAGCTCGTATTAACTTTTGTTGTTAACCTCTTTGAAGACTACTTTTTCTAAGTCTTGCTGTATAATTAAAAAAAGAAACGGTAACAAAGCCGAACCATTGATTAAATGATAACTCTTTTTTCGGAACTAATTCATGCAATGAATTTGAGTTAACAATTAAGCATTGGGGTTTTTCCTTCCAAAGTTTAGATGTAAGCCCAACTCCTCATTTTATATTGAGGACACTGAGACCAAGCCAGCCACACCACCCCGAGACCTGGGTCTCCTCCGCAGTGCTTGTTACTGTAGTGTGATGAAGTGTGGGAAGGTTGTTAAGAGAACTACCTCAGTAGTTGGAGGTAAACACAGCTGTCCTTGTGTTCACCAAGAGTACTTGCTGTTCAGCTGTTCAGTGCTGAAGTCTAGCGGTCTCATCCAAATCTTCAGAGTCATGGGGCAAACTGGGTACCTCCACACACAAACTGCAAGCAGCATTTTCTTTTCTTTTTTTTTTTTTTGGTTTTTCGAGACAGGGTTTCTCTGTGTAGCTTTGCACCTTTCCTGGAGCTCACTTGGTAGCCCAGGCTGGCCTCGAACTCACAGAGATCAGCCTGGCTCTGCCTCCCGAGTGCTGGGATTAAAGGCTTGCGCCACCAACGCCTGGCGCATTTTTTTTTTTAAAGTAGAGCAGACTGGTCTGGTTTATTAGGGAAAGTGAGACTTCCTGAGTGTGGGAGGGGCTGTGAGAGGAATACCCAGGAGTAGCATTCTTTCAGAGAACTGAAAAATCAAGTTTATTACTAGACAGTGCTGGGCAAGAGATTATGAAACCTGAGTTCTGGTCTCAGTTCTGTTTACTAGCCTTAGTCAAGAAAATTCTGTTTAATCTCTTGGAGTTAGTACTTCCTGTTTCTAAGATGAGAAGGCGATAAAATGGCGCCCAGGGCCCATGGCAGGGCTTCAGTGGAGTCCCTGAAGCCCAAATGCAGGGAACAGGGTGGGCACGGGAGAGACTGGTGTTTTCTTAGGGCTTTGCTTTGGGTTGTTAAATTTAATCTTACTTTTAAAAATATTTAAGAAAAGTTTATTCGGTTTATTCGTTTTATTTTGTGTGTGAGTGTTTTGCCCGCAGGCATGTCTGTGCACCGTGTGTGCTTGGTGTCAAAGGAGGCCAGAAGAGGGCATCGGATCCCTTGGAACTGGAGTTACGGATGATTGTGAACCATGTGGGTGTTGGCAATCTAACCTGGGTCTGCAAGAGCAGTGAGTGCTCGTAGTTGCTGAGCCATTGTCTCCAGCTTGAGAGCTTTTCTTTCATCAGCTGTCTTTCACGTCCTGTTCTCCATACGGCATGTTCTCTCTTTGTCTCTTGCTACTCAAAAGTCACCCTTATTTATCCTTTTTTTTTTTTTTTGAGGGGGGTGGGTCTCAAATCTCAAATGTCCCAGGCTGGTCTTGAACTCAGTATTTGGTTGTGGATGACTCTGAACTGATTAAGCTGACTTGACATCTAAGTGCTGTGTGTGGTGTATGCCATCCTGGGCATCAATCCAAGGGCCTTGTGCATGTTAGCAAAGAACTCTGCCAACCGAGCTGTTTCCCCAGACCCCCACCCATTGATCTTTTTAAAGTGTGTGTGTTTGTGTGTGTGTGTGTGTGTGTGTGTGTGTGTGAGAGAGAGAAGGGGTGGTGGTGGTGGTGGTGGTTTATAGTCACACGGGTGCATGCACATGTGGTGGCCCAGAGTTGATGTTAAGTGTCTTCCTTGCTCTGCATTCTGAACCCCAAACCAATTCCAGCTAGTCTGTGCAGCCAGCTTGCCCCCTAGATCCTCTGTCCCTGCCTCCTGAGTGCTGGGATTACAGGCAGCTGCCATCCCTGCTCTCCATAGGGCAGGGGTTACAAGCTCCTGTACTCACACCCTGCCTTTTTTTAATGGGCGCTAGGATCTGAACTCAGGTCCTCATGGCTGTGCAGTAAGCTCTCTGAGCCATCTCCCAGGCTGTGATTAGGTAAATTTTTTCTTCTTGAATTTGAACCAAAGAAGAGGTACAGAGTATGGGTATATAGTTCAGTGCGGTAGAGTGCTTGCCTAGCATGAGACAGAGTTTCTCTGTGAAACAGTCCTGGCTGTTCTGGATCGCACTCTGCAGACCAGGCTGGCCTTGAACCCACAGAGATCCGCCTGGCTCTGCCTCTTGAGTGCTGGGATCAAAGGCGTGCGCTACCACCACCTGGCCTTTTTTAAATTTTGAGGTGCTGCTATGAATCCTTTTCTTCTGTCCCTGGCCTCCCATCAACCAAATCCATTCCCTCAGTGTTATTGGTTTCCTTTGTATTCCTTCAGAATTCCTTATTTTTTCCTCCCCTTTCATTTATCTTTTGACTTGAAGACTATGCCCTTAAAAAATATGTTGTTTACCTTAGAGTTGTTCTCATATCAGTACACAGTGAGGTCATCGTGATTTTAACATTTTATAGACACACCATAATTTAACCAGTGGTTGGGGATTTTTGCTTGGTAAAGTCCCAAGTGATTTTTATGTTTAGATGGTCTTTGAGCCTGATATGAGAACTTTTGTTTGTCATTTTAAGCACTCTACAGTCTTGAAATCAGTCCGTACAAAACCTCTTTAGGGTGATTAGGCTACACTTGGTAGAAAGAAGAAAACATATATTTAGGATTTGCTGACTGAGGTGTGCAAGGCTGCATGAAGTCCCCACTGTGTTCCTCTCAGAGACTCTACTGGCAAGTACAGGGTCTGTTTGAGGGACACAGCCTGTCTTGTAGGGCTGGTAGAAGTCTGCACTGCTGGGCTTATGACCATTAGTAAACTGACTTCCTTAAAACTGGTAGAGCGTGTTTGAAAGGATCTCCACACAGATGACGCTTTGAGAAACAAAACCAGTATAGAAAGAAGATATGCAAATGTTCTTTTTATAGATTAAAAATTTTAATCTAAAAAATCCTAACTGAAAAAAAGGTGTATGCAGAAGGTGACTTCCTTAATGAAATTGAAGATGTTTATGGAGATGCGTGTGGCTCTTTTTTTTTTTTTTTTCTGAGACTGGATTTCTCTGTGTAGCTCTGGCTGTCCTGGCACTCACTCTGTAAACCAGGCTGGCCTTGAACTCAGAGATCCTCCTGCCTCTGCCTCCTGAGTGCTAGGATTAAAGGTGTGCTCCACCAGCGCCCAGTGAATGTGGCAAAGAGCAGTTGCATGTTTAGTATTGAACAAATAGGAAATATATTAACCTGGGATTTGACACCTAGGAAGGTTTTGCAGTAGTTAGAGAGTACAGCCTTGCCTTTGTAATGTGACCTGTTTAGAGTGTACAAATGAAGTGGAAGGTTCTGGAGTTTTAATTTAAAACTTGAGACAACTGAGTTTGCTGATTCTCTTGTGGGTGCTGAAGTGTGCACTTAGGTTACTGCACCATAGCAGTAGTCCTTTGTGTATGCTTTGGGGTTACAGCTCCTCCCCTCTCCTCCCCTCCCCTCCTATTGTCTTCCCTCCCCTCCCCTCCCCTCTCTTTCCCTCCCCTCCCCTCCCCTCTGTACTCCTCTTTTGTCTCTTGGTGAGGATGGAACCTGGGCCTCTGCACACTAGGCAAGCACTCTACCACTGAGCTGCATCTCTAGCTCCTAGACTTCTTTTTCTTTGTGTATCTGTGATTTTTTTTCCTTTTTGGTTTTGAGAGAAGAGATAGCCCAGTCTGGCCTGAAACTTGTCACCCAGACTGACTACAAACTGACAGTCTTCTGCTTAAGCCTCTCAAGTGCTAAGTGCTGCGTTACAGATGGGTTATGACTGACTGACAGTCTTGTGTCTTTTTACACCGATGCTAAACTTAGCGTAAAGTCATAAAAGTTTAGAGGTATTAGTACACTTACAGAATAATAATTAATATTTGATGTATTCACATAATAATGTGGTCCTTTCTGTGTAATAAATGGGAACGCTTGAGTCCAGAGCAAGTATGTGTTGTCCAGGTCAAACAAATACCTTCTCCAAAGTGCTTTATAGCGTTTTGCCAGGTTCTTTCTGTAAACAAGTTCCAATGGCCAAGTTGCTTGACATGGGGAAAAGTTTGATTTTGAACACATTCTGTTACCACTGGTTCCTTTTCCTCCTTTTTTTTTTTTTTTTTAATATTTATTTACTACGTATACAGTGTTCTGTTTGCATGTGTCCCTGCAGGCCAGAAGAGGGCGCCAAATCTCATTACAGATGGGTGTGAGTCACCATGTGGTTGCTGGGAATTGAACTCAGGACCTCTGGAAGAACAGCCAGTGTTCTTAACCTCTGAGCCATCTCTCCAGTCCTCCTTTTCCTCCTTAATGTGGACCAGTTAATAAAAAACAACCTTGTATGGAGCCTGGCTCATAGCCAGCAGATAATATATAGACTTGTTTGAAGTGAAACAAAACCTGGAAGGAATGAAAGAGCTCCATCGCTAACACATAAAGTGCTTGAGCCAGACCCTATGTTTGCTAGATTTTTCTCATCTTCCACTTAGGGCAGAGACTACTATGTTGTGTTCACATGGTTAAGGGGTTATGTGGTGGTAAGTGGGTGTCTTTACATTGTTTTTTTTTTTTCCCTCTCTTAGGTCCTTTCCCATAACCTGTGCACGGTGCTAAAGGTTCCACATGACCCTGTTGCCCTTGAAGAGCACTTCAGGGATGATGATGAGGGGCCAGTTTCCAACCAGGGCTACATGCCATATTTAAACAAGTTCATTTTGGAAAAGGTATGATGCTAACCTTTTCTCACCTACAGCTTTGTTTGCCTTGTGTGCATCAAATGGACCAAGGCAGGCCTTTATTGGTGAGTGTGTTAAAAAGCTGGGTATGAAGCCAGGTGTGGTGGCACATGCCTTTAGTCCCAGCACTTGGGAGGCAGAGGCAGGTGAATCTCTGAGTTTGAGGCCAGCCTGGTCCACAGAGCAAGTTCCAGGACAGCCAGTGCTATACAGAGAAACCTGTAAGTGGAGTTTTCCTGTCCGGCAGCTGCTCCCAAATAAACACACAGAGAGTTAATATTAATTATAAATGCTTGGCCAATAGCTCAGCCTTGTTACTAGCTAACTCATAACTTAAATTAACCCGTTTATATTAATCTACATTCTGCTATGTGGTGTTACCTCTCTTTCATCTTGCACCTCCTGTTTCCTCTCAGTGTCTGTCTGGGGACTCCTCTGACTCTGCCCTTCTTCTTCCCAGTGTCCTTAGTCTGGTTTTCCTGCCTAACCTTATCCTGCCCAGCTATTGGCCAGTCAGTTTCTTTACTAAGCCAATCACAGCAACATATATTCACACAGTGTAAATGAATATTGCACAGAAACCCTGTCTTGAAAAACAAACAGACAAACAAGAATGAAGCTGGGTGCCGAGGCCTCAGGAGATAGGAAGGATGAGGCTGAGCTCCTCCCTCCCTCCTCTCTCAGGCTGACACTTCCAGGTTGGTTCCCTCTTTGAAATAAAAAATGTGTTTGTGTTACTCTGTGTCTGTCTTCTCTCAGGATGCTTTATTTATCTTGGAAAATATGGTTTTCTAGGTGCTGGCAGTGGTTGTTAAAGAATGAGTGTGATGGAGTTAAATACGAATACCAAAGGGGATGGTAATTCAGTAGTTACTGTGTAGATCTCACACAGCGAACTTCATCTTAGATTTTTCAAGAGTACGCTTGAAATCTTCCCCTGGGTTGTATCCTAAGATGTGCACGAGGTTCCTTTTCCTGTTGCTGTAACCAAGTACCAGACAGGAAGCAACTTAAAGAGGGAGATACTCACTGTGGTTCATGGTTTAATGTGACAGTCCATCATGATGCAGAAGGCTTAGCAGTAGGAGGGGCTAGGGGCTGTGGCAGCAGGAGTATGAGACTGCTTGCTCACATCTGGGCAGACCAGGAAGCGGATTAGAGGAAGGAATGATTGCTAGAGCTCAGCTCATTTTCTCTCTTTTCCACTTTTTACTAAGTCTAGGACTAAAGCCCATGGGATGGTGCCAGTCATATGAGGATGGGCCATGTCCTTTCAGTTAATCCTCTCTGGGAGTGGCATCACAGACATACCCTAAGGCAGCAATTCTCAGCTGGTGGGTCATCAAGACCCTTTAGAGGTAGCATATCAGATACTTACATCGTGGTTCATAACAGTAGCAAAATTACAGTTATGAAGTAGCAATGAAATCATTTAGTGGTTGGGAGTCCCCACAACAGGACGAAGTATTAAAGGGTTGCAGCACTAAGAAGAATCATTGCCCTACGGTATGTTTGAATACTCTATACTTTTTTTTTCTTCCCGTTTTTGGTTTTTTAAGTCAAGGCCTCTCTATGTAGCCTTTGCTGTGTAGACCAGGCTGGCCTCAGACTCACAAAGATCTCCCGACCCCTGCCTTTAGAGTCTGGGCATTAAAGGTTTTCACCACTATGCCCAGCCATAATCTTAAAAATTATAGACAGTAGTTGGGTGTGGTGGTAAATGCCTATGATCCTAGCATTTGGGAAGTAGATGTAGGAGGATCAAGAGTTCAAGGTCACCCTCAGCAATAGAGTAAGTTCAAGGGCAGCCTGGACTATATGAACCCTATTTCTAAAGTCAAAACAAGCAGAATATTATGAGACGTACTGAGGAATTCTCAGAAGTCTGGCAATTGCTTTGTTTTCCAGCATCAGAATTTGCGTGGGCTGAGTCAGTGGTGGGGGCCTGGTCACTGCTTCACATTCTGAAATGCTGTGCCTTACTACTGCATTTTGTTCCCCTTGATGTAGTGCATTTTTAGATTGGAATTTTAAGTTTTGAAACACTCTTATAGTCTGATAGCTTAAAGTCCTGTAACTGGGGAGAAAAGATAGAAGTATTGAAAAAGTTCTAATTGAACCTCTAAATTTGGAGCAAAACTCTGTCGTGGAGCCAGTGAGGATGTGATAGAATCATGAACCCCTGTTCCTGGCTGCCTGCTCCCCTGGAGTGGAAGCTTGCCATCCTGCCGTTTAAGGAAAGCAACAGGGGTTCCATATTTTGGGGTCAAATCAGCAAAGATTAGTATCTTGTTTTGAAATCCGGTTTGGGGAGAAAAAAAAGCCAGTAGTGTGAAGAATGCTAGCAGGCGATTTAGGGATTGCTGTTCCTTGTGCAGCGAAAATATGAACTATTGATCACATACTTGCTAGATGTACGTTCCCGTTCATGCGGCTTTGCCGAATCCCAGTGTTAACCCTGTGAGCAGCAGTAGTTTAGCTGGTAAGGGGCAATAGATTAAAACAATGTTTTAAATTACTTTTTATTTAAAAGTATTTTTATTTAAAATTTTTTTCTTTCCTTTTACATATCAACCCGTTTCCCTCCCTCCCCTTCTCCTGCTCCCCCCAAATTACATTTTCTGTATTTATTGTCTGTATGGGGGCGGGAGAGGGTGCACTTGTGGAGGTTAGAAGTCAGCTTGTAGAAGTCAGCTTCTCCTTCCACTGTGTGGGTTCTGGGGATTGAACTCAGTCAGGTCTTCAGGTTTTGTGGCAAGCACCTTTATCCACTGAGCTAATTTGCTGGCCTGTAAGTACATTTTGAACTCAAACCATTTACCTTCTCCCAGCAGTGTTCCTTCAACTGTACTCTTAAAGACTAAATCCTCTTTTTCAGAATTATTATTCTTATTATTTTCTGCATAGGGGAAGTAATGGTTGAAGGCAGGGGTGGAGTTACTTTGAAAACTTTCTGCTAACCTCAGACTGTCTCAGCTTCCGTCCAGTTGTCCCCAGTGCCCTAAGATCGAGTCTCTTTGGTGTTTCTTTGTGTTCATTGGTTGCTTTCTCGAAGTCTTTTGCTTTCGTCTGCAGGTATTGCTCTGAGGGTCTAGGGCCCTGAAATACATCATTATATTGCAACCTGCTTTCCAAAACGTAGTTTCATATTTGGCTTCTGCATTTACTTCCTGATAGTCATCTCTGATGTCTGTCATGCTGATAAATTGACTTCCAGTGTTTCTGAGACTTCAGATGACTAAGCAGCCTGCTGTTCCTTACTGAATGTTTTGCCGGAGTGTTAATTTTGTTAAATTCCTTCTTTAGTGAAAGGATTTGGAATCCCAGTTTTGTGGGCTTTCTTCTTCCTCTCTCCACTCCCCTCCCTCTCTCCCTCCCTCCCCTCTTCCTCCCTCCCTCCCCTCTTCCTCCCTCCCTCCCTCTTCCTCTTTTTGAAACAAGATTTTATACGTAGACTACTTGATGGTGAATAATTGAAGACATTGGTCAGTTATTACTTTAAAAACAAACAGTTTATTTCTAACTAGCTACACAAAGTAGTAGGTCCGCCTCAGCATGTTTTTGAGACAGTCTCATTCTTCCATGGGATTTATGGCTGATTCGGTTTGCTGGCCCTTGCTGTGGTCAGCTCTTTCCCTTGTGTGTTAAAGGGTCATCTGGGCTGTATGATTAAAGCCGGTAATCCAGTGGCCACATGCCAAGTTCGTGTTGGAGATGCCCATGCTTCCCACCAGAATCCCCTTGTTTCCTTCTCCTCTGTGTTTTGGAAGCATACATAGAGAGGAGCACACAGCGCAGAGCTCAGTGTTTTCTCTGCGGCCTTCTCTCTGCGGCCTCCCAGCCTCTGTGTTCTGCCCTTCTCGTCTCATGTTTCTGCACTTTTCCTTTTCTGTACTTTCTTACCATGTTTGGCGATCATATAGTAGTTACATTTCTTGCTTAAAAACCTGTTATTTTTTAAAAGTTTTTACCCCCTGGTAGAGTTTTAGAAATAAAAAAAAAAAGATTTATGTTCATGAGTGTTTGCCTGCGTGCATGTCTGTGTACCACATTCATGCCGTGCCAAAGGAGGCCAAAAGAGGTTGTCACACCCCCTGAACCTGGAGCTACAGATGGGGATAAGTTGAACTGGGGTCTTCTGGAGGAGCAGCAAGTGCTCTTAACCACAAAGTCATCTTTTGAGCCCCATAAAATCTGTTCCTAGGTTTCTTCTATTAATTGAATGACTACATTCAACTCTCAAAATTCCTCCACTGTCATTGAGTATGAATGGTATTGTTTGTAAGCATTATCCCAGGCCTTTTCATGTTATTTCCCACTGGATCTACCCATTGTTGTTTTAAAGTTCAGTAGGTTTGTAAAAAGCTTTTATTTTATATGTATGAGTGTTTTGTCTGTATGTATGTCTGTGCACTATGTGTGTCCCTGGTGCCTGCAGAGGCCAAGAAGAGGGTCAGATCTCCTGGAACTGGAGTTGGAGGTGATTGTGAACCACCACATGGGTGCTGGGAATCAAACCCAGGTCCTTCGGGAGAGCAGCCAGTTCTCTTAACTGCTAGGTCATTTCTCCAGCCTGAAGGTTAAGTAGTTTTAATTTGCTACAGTGACCAAATTGCCTTCCAGAGAGATTTTCATCATATCTATGATTCATAGAGGGCTATACACGTTCCTGTCATTTTGGAGGGAAAGGAGGTAATTTGAAACAGGTTTATGTAACCCAGTCTGACCTCAGACTTGCTCACTTGCCGAGGATAACCTTGAACTCCTGATTGTTCTGTCTGTGCCTCTGTAGGGTTGGGATCACAGGCATGCACCACCATGCCTTGCTGAAGGCTGTGGGCTTTTGAGTGAATAAGGGGTTTCACAGTGAGAGTCAACAATGACTTTATGCCCCTGAACACTGTGACTAGCACAATAAATACAACAGCAATGTGGTTTAAAGAAATAAGGTGTTTAAAAATAGCAGTGTTGTTGGCACAAACTTCATATTCCATGCAATTTACCTGTTTAACCTTATAGTTTGGTGGTTTTTAGTATGGCTAGTTTTGTATAACCATCACCACAACCAGTTTTAGAATGTTTTTGTTATTCCCTTCCAAAAGATCTCATCCTGCTGGCATTCATAATCTCCTCCCCCACAGGTCTAGGCAAGCACTGGTCTTTACATTTGCCTATTGTTGACATTCTTTATTATGGAATCATCCCATGTCCAGCTTTTGTGTCTGGTGTCTGTCACCTCACCTGTTTCCAGGCTTATCCCTGGAACAATCTTGCTCCATTCTTACAGCAGAATCATATTCTTTTCTTCCCTTCCTTCCTTCCTTCCTTCCTCCCTCCCTCCCTCCCTCCCTCCCTCCTTCCTTCCTTTCTCTTTCTTTTCTTTTTTTGAGACAGAGTTTCTCTGTGTTGCCCTGGCTGTCCTGCAGAATCATATTCTTTTTATTTTATTTTATTTTATTTTATTTTATTTTATTTTATTTTATTTTATTTTTTGGTTTTTCTTAGACAGGGTTTCTATTGTTTTGGTGACTGTTCTGGATCTTGCTGTGTAGACCAGGCTGGCCTCGAACTCACAGAGTTCTGCCTCCCGAGTGCTGGGATTAAAGGCGTGTGGCACCACTGCCCGGCCAGAATCATATTCTTAAAATTAAAAAAAAAAAAAAAGATTTAGTTTTAGTTTTATTTGTGTGTGTGTGTGTGTGTGTGTGTGTGTGTGTGTGTGTGTGTGTGTGCATTCAAGCATGTGCTGTATGTGTGTATACCTGCATGTGCATGCAGTGCCCTCAGAGTCCAGCAGAGAGCATCAGGATGATGAGCCACCTGACATGGGTACTGAGAACTGGGTTTGGGTTTCTCTGCAAGCTGCAAGAGCAGCAAGTGTTCTTAACCAAAGAGCCATGCCCTCAGTACCCCTCTTCCCAAACAGTCTCTCACAGACATACCATGTCTTGTTCACACCTTCATCAACTGGTGCACATTTGGGCTGTGCACTTCAGTGTGATGGCTTTGACCTTTTCTCTGTTCCTCTAATTACTGAGGCTCTTCCTGCTTCCTCTGCTGTCAGGCCTTCGCTTACAGAACACAGCCAGTTCTTGTTCATCCTCTGGCCACTTCTTGCGGAAGGGCCCCACCCTTTCAGAGTGCTGGAATTCTCACAGCATTCTGTGCTTCTCTGTGATTGTTAGTAGTGTTGGGGATCTGGTTTAGCCTCTGGAGTGTGAGTTCTGTGCCAGCAAGGTCAGTTCACTGTTGTCCAGTTTTAATACAGTGGCTGGTACCCAGTAAATGTTTACAACTTTTTTTTTTAAGGCTCTGTAGCCCAGGCAGGCCTTGAACTCACGGCAGTCCTGCCTCATTCTTCCAAGTGCTGGTATTATAGGCATGAGCCACCATACTTAGCTCCTTTACAACTATTTAAGCAAATGAGCAAATGAACCCTACATACTAGACAGAGGGGATACAGATGTGAATAAAATATGGCCTTATATTGGAAAGGACTTGTGATTTTGTGTGTGTGTGAGTGAGTGTGTGTGTGTGTGTGTGTGTGTGTGTG
>CABHPR010119012.1:0-25461 GCA_902168415.1 Peromyscus melanophrys
GAGACTTTTGGGATGGCCCTGTGTGAGGAGGGGACTCAGGCAGGGGTTCCCAGGACTGACCTCACTTCCTTAACAATGACCCAACAATGCAGAACCCTGCAACCAGGCAGCCAGCTGCTTAGAGACAGCCTAGCAGGCTCATTTGTCCTGATACTCTAGTCAGAGCAGGATGTTTTCTTGTTGTCTTGGGATTACTCGAGGCTCAGACCCTAAGAAAGAGAAAAGAGGAGGCCATGGTGGAAGCCATGGTGGTACCCGGAGATCCCGGGTTCACTCCTGGCTCCAACGCCTCTGGCCATTTGGCCGGAGAAAAACAAACTCGACCCAGGGCAGCCAGGGCCAGGATCACACAGACCAGGTAACCACTCTGAAATCTCAGTTTCCCCAAATTTCACTTTGGGAGTTTGGCAGTGTAAAGATTCAGGAAAACTTGGAATGATAATAGCCAATCAGAACGTTGTAGTCCTGTGCCTGTTGGAACCATCCATCTTGATCTCTCCTCAGGTTGAGAAGGAGTCTGCCCCAAAGGACCTGAAGGAGTCCTGTAGAAAGTGCCGCTTTAGTACTTTGGAAGAGGTGGTGATTCACCTGGTGATTTCCCTGCAGATTGGGGACCCCTCCGTTGTTCTCACGTTCATTTACATATATCAAAGGTTTGTCACCATGCAGCAGGTGCCAGGCCTGCTGTTCAAGCAGTGAGTGCCCACCTCCAAGCTCAGAGGCCTCAGATCCTCTCCTGGTTATGGGAAGCTCTCTGCCTTTCTCTGAGCCTCCTTATTTTCTAGAGTATTGTCAGAACCCAACAGCATGAAGTCAGAAAGTGCTTCCTCCAGGCTCGGCCTTAAGGACTGGTGTGTCCAGAGCTGAGCCTCTAATGAGTGTGGATGTTCTCTGCACCTTCAAGAAGCTCTCTATCCCAGTTTTCTGAGCCTTGATCAAAGCACTTCTCCTAATGTAAAGGAGGTTCTAGAATTCCTATTGGAGTACTGAATAGAGATGTGTCCAGAGTGGAGACCCATGGAGGGTAATCCAAGGGACCTGGTGTGCACTGAGATGTCTGGATAGAGATGTTTGTGATCACCCACTGCACAAACATATTTGAAGCACCTACTTACTGTATGAGGGTGAATCATACTTCTGAGAGCAGACAGGACTTCTAGGCTCTGGACTTGGATTCCTCTCCAGGTATCAGTGTCCCCCTAGAGGTCTTTTGGATGGGGACCTGAGACTCTACAGGTGACATCCTTCCTGGTCTCCTCTAGGTATGCATACTTCTACCCTGATTGTGAAGAGGATGAAGAAGTTATGGAGTAAGTGGGCTTTGCAACAAAAGAAGGGCCTTGGCTCTCCAGAGTCGGGTCATTTGGGTTCTAAGGGTCAGGGATGACCGATGCTTGGGTCTCACACTCCTGCTTTCTATCGTACTGATGTCAGAGTATTTCCTGGGTACTGAGAAGAATTGCATGGGCAGATTACTTGCTAGTGGGAATATGGAGCAACCTGTGGCCTCTGGTGCCCCAGTGAGACTCTACCCTGATCTCAGCCCATGTCATCCAGGCCTGGTCAGCTGTGCTCCACTACAGCCTGAGAAAGGGGTGTGTGGAGCTCCCTGCTCACATGGACCTCACAGCCCTGCTCACTGCTCATTTGCATAAGGGCTGGAGATCTTCTACCTTGCAGTCTCACATGTACAGAGCCTTGAGAGGGGCAGCAAAGGAGAGTCCAGGTCACTGACTGTGCTGTCTGTCTCCTAACCCAGCACTATCTCCACCTTCCTGGATATAAGGATTGAGAAGTTCCCTGAGGATTTTTGCCAGGCATCAGACCTGTCCATTCTGAAACAAGTGAAGAACTACTTGATTGTCAACATTCCCCATTCAGATGTTCTCATCCGTGTCAATGAACTCCTGACCCAGCTGCAGGCAGAAGTGGCCAGTGACTCAGAGGCCAGCACTGAGGAAGCCTCAGGTAGGTGCTTGACACCCTGTCAGGAGGATTCAGTACCTGGAGAGCTGGGGGGATCCTTGAGAGGCTCCTCTTTGCAGGAGCTGTGACTGGACCCTAGCCTGGGCACATGTCCTTTTGTAGAATAGGGTCTGGGATTCCAGGCTGACATGGTCTCTTCTGTATTTGGAAAGGCTGAGAAGGAGGTCTCTCCTGGGCATGTTGTCTCCTCCTGCACTCCACTGCCTCTTCCCCTTCTAGAGATGCCTACATCAGCAGCACATCCTTAGATCTGGGGAGCCGCACATGCACAGATCTGGAGCTTGAAGTCTGTTAACCAACAACGAAGACCGCTACACCAGAGCTGGAGACCACAACAACCACAGAAGTTTCTGTGACACCCGTGAGATGTGGGAGCAGCAGTTGGGTCACCACACGGGTTAGCAGCTGTGGGTACTGAGGGTCATCATGCCAGCAGATATTGCAGCTTTTGCACATCTGACTTTGCTGCAGTGGGGCTACCTCCCCAGGAAATGGCCCTGCCACCCGTTTCCCTTCTGCTGAACCATCAGTATCTACTCTGCAGACAGCACCAGTTCTCTTGTTCCCCACAGATTCCCTCCGGGATTTGAACCCCCAGCATTCTCAGCCCCACAGCCAGCCTCCCCATCCCCTGAGTAACTGTTTTTATTGTTCTAGTTATTTTTGATATTGTATTAGTTTAAGTATTGGTTTTAATAAATTGTTCGTTTGTTTTTCATTGTGTAAGTTGTGGTTGTGATGTCCCCTCAGCATGCTTGTACAGGACCTAGCAGTTTCCCTAAGCAGACCACACTGGTCTTGTGAGAGGCTACATAGAGACAGACCATCCTGGAGAAAGGGAGGCAAAGCCACTGCCTTGACAGAGACCAGGTGAATGCCTGAGAGGTTCTGGGAATACACATAGTTGTGGCTGGCTGCCATTTGCTGGGGTCCTAAGAGCTAGGTCATGTGCTTAGAGGTCAGGCTGGCCAGGTGTCCTTCAAAGGGTTTCTGCTTTAGTTTCAGGCTCCTGTAGCTGGATAGCAGCACTATTTCAGTGTCTGACGAGGACAAGTTGCAATGTCACCAGGTCCCTGCTTCCCATGTGCACAAGGCTAGGCACACACCATTTCCCATATTAAAGACACAATGTGAAGAGAGGAGTAGCCATAGATTTCAGGGGTGTTTGATGCTATGGACAATGTTTAAACCATGCGGATTTTCTTGAAGTAATCCTTAGTTTTTCTTCAATGTTGGGACAGTCTATGAGTTACAATATCAAGGTTTTATTTACATTTCCTCCTGTGTTCATGGAATGGCTTGGAATCAACCCAAGTCCCACTTACCATGCTTCTGTCGCTCTCCTCACGACAATTCCATTGGTGACTCCCACCAACTGTTGTCCCACATATGTGACCTGGGGCAGTTAAAGTGCTCTACTCCCCAGTGAAGCCAATCAGAGTGTGCAGGACTTATAGGGGTCACAGACCTGCTCATGGGAGCTTCTGAGGGATGAAGGGAACCTACCCATCAGTTACCATGACATTTTTCATGGGAAAAGATCACACAAGTCTCAGTTCTCTAGAGGCAAGTGTCCAGACATCAGAGAGTCCACATCATAGCTTGGGAGTTGAGCTTCAGCGAGGTGTATGTAGTGTGAGATGGAATATGTGTGCATGGGGGGGGCGGGGCAGGGGGCAGTTTGTGCAGGAAGTCTGCTGAGAGATCTCCATCCTGCCTGGGCCAGATCAGACTTTCTGGTGAACATGGAGTCAGAGTGTGCCAGTCCAACAGAGTAGGGGCAGTGAACTGGCTGTGACAAGATAGTACTGGTAATTGAACATGGTGAAATATTTGTGGAAATTTAGACATTTACTTCTAGCCCTATAAAGAGCTAGATTAAAGGCCAAGGTGTCTAATTTGGGGTTGTTTCCAACACCCTCAGAGAACTGCAAGGCACCAGTGTCCCTGAGGAGAGCTGAGGCTCAGGCCATACATGCTTAGCTCTTCAGGTGTGCAAATCCTGTCAGAGACATGCACAGCCCAGAGCCATGCTGCCTAATGGTCACTCCTGCTGGGCTGGTCCCTGAGCTGATAAGACCAGCAGCCCTCCCCCTCCCCTCTCCTGGAGTTGGCTGCACTCTCAGGTGCAGGTGTTGGGGCATCAAGGCTTTGCCTTCTCTCCCTCAGGGAAAGGAATCCAGTCCCTGTGGCTCATGCATAAGCTCCTGTATGACCTCACTGGCATGTGCTTAACATGGGCACTCCTGTTTCCCTGCCAGAAACCTTGAAAAATTTGCCTTTCTTGATTGACTAGGAGGCAGAGGGGATATGTGGGGACTTCTGCTTTTTTGGGGGGGGGGACAGTGTTTCTCTGTGTAGTTTTGGTGCATGTTCTGGATCTTGCTCTGTAGACCAGGCTAGCCTCAAATTCACAGAGATCTTGCTGGCTCTGCCTCGTCAGTGCTGGGATTAAAGGCATGTGCTACCACTGCCCAGTGAGAATTTTGCTTTTAAGGTGACCTGGTAATGCTCTGCTTGGTGTCTTCCCACAGCAGCTTCTAACTAAGGGAAACAAATATGCCCACCTTCCAGATGGTGCAACATCTAGTGTCATCCAGAACAGTTCATAGTGTTTTCAAGTGGACCTCACGACCTCCAGGGATGGAGGCTTGGTTTAATGCTAGGAGGTTATTCCTAATCTTCATTGTTTGTGGACACCCTTAAAAGTAACCCTGAAGCTGGGCATAGCACTCTGTCATCCTAGAATGTGGGAGGCTGAAGTAGGAGGATCAGGATTTCAAGCTCTTGTAATTAGTTCAAGGCCAGCCTGGGCTGCATGAGACTACACAAATAAAGTGAACGTGAGGGTGTAGTTCAGTGCTTACCCATTGTGAAACTATATCATCCTTACAAACAAACCAAAAAGTGTCCCTGTTATATATGATCACGGTTTGCCTCATAATTCCCCCATCCTCACAGATCCAAGTTTGGAAAAGGTATCCTCTAGTGTGACCTGATATTTGAAATGGAGAATCCCACACTGGGTAGAGGTTTTGAAAGGACCAAGCAGATGCCATAACAGGCTGCTCAGTCTTCTCTCAGAGATCCGTCCTCAATTTCAGGTTACTGAGACTGAACAAGTAGTTTCTGAGAGGGCCATGAACAGAAGACAATCACTGATGCCGCTGCCAGCAGGGACAGGGAGATAGGACACACCAAGCCTGGGCCCCTGAGTCAGCCCCCATAGTCAGTATGTGCAGGCCAGCCAGCCTCCATAGCAGCTCAAGGACAAAGCCTGGATCTTGTCCAGGCCTCTCCCAAAATGGATTACTGCAACTCCCAACTAATTTAGCCAATGAAGAGACACTAACATGATTGCCACTTGAATAAACCAATCCTGAGTCTGTTCCTGTGCAGTCTGTAGACCCCCAAGACCCTCCCCCTTGCTTTACTCCCTATAAATACCCTGTCCCCTTGCTACTGATAGTCTCTCCTGCTCTGCTTCTGAGACAGATGGACGGAGAGGCCCAGGTTAACTCACAACAGTAAAAAGACTCTTTGCTTTTTCATTATATTTGGTCTCTTGATGGTCTTTGGAGGACTCTGTGTACAACATTTTGGAGGTTCCACCAAGATTTCCCAAACCTCCATGACCACCCTCCATTGAGTCTTATGGCACCTACTATCAGGTAACTTTCAGATTTGCCCTGGCAAGGTTTTCAGTTTCTGCTTTCTGTTTCTGGCCATCTGTGGCAGTGGGAGTTCTGTCTGTGAAGCCTGCATAAGATCTGTGGTGGATGCTCGGGTGAATTGCAGGTTGGGGTTCCTGGAGGACATCCCAGGCCTCTTCTGGTGGGTCAGGAGACCCTTCTGTTGGGGATTGGATTCCCCTGGTTCCTCTGGAGAGGCTGAGCTGGTCATGACTGCAAACTGATGTCTTGGTCTTGGTCTATGTTCTGTTACTATGTTACTGTTCTGTTCTTATGTTTTAGAGGACTAGGTCCCCCTGACTGAACTGAGATAAGCAGGGAGCTCCTTCTGGGTTGGTCTTGCATACTGCAAGACAGGCCATCTGTTAGACTGGGCTCACTAACTGTGAGTGAGGTCACTGTCTCAGTGTTGGTGTACCAGTACTTATGGCCATGTCACTGTTACTTGCTTCTGTGTACTAACCTCCCTCATTTCTTGGAAGAGGAGAGAGAGGCACAGCAAGGGCCACCTCCCTCCATAACTCTCTTGCTATCTGGCCTGCAGCATGGGCAGCCGATCTTGGCCTGCAGGAGAGGCCTGCAGCCAGTCAATGGCTCTCACAGAGGGTGGGATTGTGCTCTGTGCAGGTCAGTAGAGGGGAGCTACAAGAGCTACAGGTGGGCAGCAGTGAGTTGACTGCCTACAAGTGACAAGCAGCTCAATGCTGAACAGAGAATCTGGGATTAATTGTTAATTATTATAGTCAGAGGAATTAACAATTTTTTTTTCAAGAACACTGGAAGCCATCCCTCTCTTCCTTCCTTTTTTCCTTTTTATTTTTCTTTACTAAGAAGTTTTCTACTCACTGTATATACCACCCACACAGATCCCACCTCCTTCTCCCTCCTCCCACGCCCCAGCCATCCCTCCCAAGCCACCCCGCAACCCCACATCCCCCAAATCAAGGTCTCCCATGGGGAGTCAGCAGAGCCCAGCACACTGAGCCTAGGTAGGTCCAAGCCCCTCCTCACTGCACCAAGGCTGTACAAGGTGTCACACCACAGGCACTGGATTCCAGAAGCCTGCCCATAGACCAGGGACAGATCCCGATCCCCCTGCCTGGGTGACCCCTAAAACTTCGAGCCAAACAACCGTCTTCCATATCCAGAGGGCCTAGTCCAGTCCCATGGGGTCTCCACAGCCACTAGTCTACAGTTCATGGGCTTCCACTAGTGTCCGTCATCTCTGTACATCCTCCCATCATGATCTCGATGTCCCCTGCCTGCAGAATCCCTCTTCTCTCTCATCGATTGGATTCCCGGAGCTGAGCCTGGTGCCTGGCCATGGATCTCTGTATCTTCCTCCATCAGTCACTGGACAAAGGCTCTATGATGACACTTAGGGTATTCACTAGGCTGGTCACCAGAGTAGACCAGTCCAGGCACCCTCTCAACCACTGCCAGCAGTCCAAGGTGAGGTCATCCTTGTGGATTCCTGAGAGCCTCCCCAGCACCCTGCCTCTTCCTATTCCCATGATGTCCTCATCTATCATGGTGTCTCCCTCCCTGTCCTCCCACTCTGTCCCTGTTCCAGCTTGACCCTCCCATTTCCCTATGTTCTCATCCCCCACTTCTCGCCCTCTGCCACCCCCCCCAACACCCAGTCCACTCATGTAGATATCATCTACTTCTCCTTCCATGGGTCATCCATGTGTCCCTCCTAGGGTCTTTCCCTGTTAGCTATCCTCTCTGGAGCTGTGGGTTGCAGTCTGGCCATCCCTTCCCTCACATTTAGTATTCACTTATGAGTGAGTACATACTATGTTTGTCCTTCTGAGTCTGGGTTACCTCAATCAAGATGGTATTTTCTAGTTTCATCCATTTGCTTGCAATTTTTATGATATTATTGTTTTTTTACTGCTGAGTAGTACTCCATTGTGCATATGTGCCACATTTTATTTATCCATTCTTCAGTTGAGGGACATCTAAGATGTTTCCAAGTTCTGTCTATTGTGAATAGTGCTGCTATGAACATAGTTGAGCGTGCGTCCTTGTGGTACGATTGAGCATTCCTTGGGTATATGCCCAAGAGTGGTATAGCTGGGTCTTGAGGAAGACTTATTCCCAATTTTCTGAGAAACTGCCATACTGATTTCCAGAGTTGCTGTACAAGTTTGCACTCCCACCAACAGTGGAGGAGTGTTCCTCTTGCTCCACATTCTCTCCAGCATAAGCTGTCTTCAGTGTTTTTGATCTTAGCCATTCTGACAGGTGTAAGATGGTATCTCAGAGTTGTTTTGACTTGCATTTTCCTGATGACTAAGGATGTTGAGCAATTCCTTAAAAGTATTTCAGCCATTTGAGATTCTTCTGTTGAGAATTCTCTGTTAAGTTCTGTATCCCATTTTTAATTGGATTGTTCAGTAATTTGAAGTCTAGCTTTTTGAGTTCTTTATATATTTTGGATATCAGCCCTCTGTCAGATGTGGGGTTGGTGAAGATCTTTTCCCATTCTGTAGGTTGTCGTTTTTGTCTTATTGATCATGTCCTTTGCCCTACAAAAGCTTATCAGTTTCAAGAGGTCCCATTGATTGATTGTTTCTCTCAGTGTCTGTGCTACTGGTGTTATACTTAGGAAGTGGTCTCCTGTGCCAATTAATTCAAGACTACTTCCCACTTTCTCTTCTATCAAGTTCAGAGTAGCTGGATTTATGTTGAGGTCTTTGATCCACTTGGACTTAAGTTTTGTGCACGGTGACAGACATGGATCTATTTGCAATCTTCTACATGTTGACATCCAGTTATGCCAGCACCATTTGTTGAAGATGCTTTCTTTTTTCCATGGTACAGTTTTGGCTTCTTTGTCAAAAATCATATGTTCATAGGTGTGTGGATTAATGTCAGGGTCTTCAATTCAATTTCATTGGTCCATGTGTGGGTTTTTATGGCAGTACCAAGCTGTTTTTATTATTATAGCTCTATAATAGAGGTTGAGGTCAGGGATCATAATGCCTCCAGAGGTTGCTTTATTATACAGGATTCTTTTAGCTATCCTAGGTTTTTTGTTTTTCCATATAAAATTAAATATTGTTCTTTCCCAGTCTGTGAAGAATTGTGTTGGGATTTTGATGGGGATTGCATTGAATCTGTAGAATGCTTTTGGTAAGATTGCCATTTTTCCTATGTTAATCCTACCTATCCATGAGCGTGGGAGATCTTTCCATTTTCTGATATCTTCTTCAATGTCTTTCTTCAGAGACTTAAAGTTCTTATTAGGTCTTTCACTTGCTTAGTGAGCGTTACCCCAAGATATTTTATAATATTTGTGGCTATTGTAAAGGGTGATGTTTCTCTGATTTCTTTCTCAGCCCATTTATCATTTGTATATAGGAGAGCTACTGATTTTTTTAAGTTAATCTTGTATCCTGCCACCTTACTGAAGGAGTTTATCAGCTGTAGGAGTTCCCTGGTAGAATTTTTGGGGTCACTTATGTATAGTCTCATATCATCTGCAAATAGTGAAAGTTTGACTTCTTCCTTTCCAATTTGTATCCCCTTGATCTCCTTTTGTTGTCTTATTGATCTAGCTAGAACTTCAAGTACTATATTGAATAAGTATGGGGAGATTGGACAGCCTTCTCTTGTTCCTGATTTTAGTAGAATCACTTTGAGTTTCTCTCCATTTAATTTGATGTTGGCTGTTGGCTTGCTGTAAATTGCCTTTATTATGTTTAGGTATGTTCCTTGTATTCCTGATCTCTCTAGAACCTTTATCACGAAGGGGTGTTGGATTTTGTCAAAGGCGTTTTCAGCATCTAATGAGATGATCATGTTTTATTCTTTCAGTTTGTTTATATGGTGTATTACATTGACAGATATTCATATGTTGAACCATCCTTGCATCCTTGGAATGAAGCCTACGTGGTTACGGTGGATAATTTTTTTGATGTGTTCCTGGATTTGGTTAGTTGTAGATGTAATTCTAAATGGTCTTATTAAATAAGAAACACATAGCCAAATGCATAGTTAAAAGCCCAGTGATCAGAGAGCAGTAGCTAAGAGTTAAGACTACCTTCTTACCACCCAATGCCACTGCCATCCTTCCCCTGAGAAAGAGACCTACTTTCTGTGTGTCTGTATTTTTATAGACTTACTGTACTGCCTTCTCATTGGTTCTAAACACAACCACATAACTTTTTCATCATTGCCTGTCTATACAGACCTCGGGGTCTCTATGGTATTGAAATTAAAGGTGTGTGTCTCCAAGCTGGCTATGTCCTTGAACACAAAGACTCTGCCTGCCATGTGATCATATTAAGGGCGTGTGCTACCACTGCCAGACTTCTGCTAAATGGCTTACTATTAGCTCTGACCCCCAGGCAACTTTATTTATTAACATACAAGTAAAATCACATTTCAGCACAAATAAAATATCACCATATTTCCCCTTTCTATTCTAATAAAAAGAAAAAAAGAAAGAAATAACTAATATAAGAAAAACTATGTACAACAAGTAAAATAACTATATATAATATATACAAGCAATAAATACCTAAACAATGTCTATTCCATCTGCATTTGACAAACTCAGAGAAAATAATTCCATTATCTAGCCTATTTTGGTAAGTCCAAAATGTACCTGATTCACTTTCTATCCTAACATATTACTAACAGAACTATTTTATAATGTCTTTCAAATTTATACACTTACATACACTTCTTTAGTGAGTTTCTTTTCTAAAATTCTTTTTTTTTTTTTTTTTTTTTTTTGGTTTTTCGAGACAGGGTTTCTCTGTGTAGCTTTGTGCCTTTCCTGGAGCTCACTTGGTAGCCCAGGCTGGCCTCGAACTCACAGAGATCCACCTACCTCTGCCTCCCGAGTGCTGGGATTAAAGGCGTGCGCCACCAACGCCCGGCTTCTAAAATTCTTAATAAAGAAAACTATAACTATAATTATCTAATCTTTAACTAACTATAACTATAATTAAATAATCTTCAACTCCCTCAGAGACCTAAGAAGGAAATAATATTAACTAAAAAAAAAAAAAAAGGAAGTGCATGCAAACAGCTTCCAAAAAAAAATGTGAGTTGACAGAAACAGCCACCTGCCTGGACAGTCACCTGAGGTTTCTCCACAATGTTGGGGCATCATCCTCAGCCTATAGGCTTAGCATATCTGACAGGTTCATTTGTGAAGTAGGATGTACACAAGGCCAACAGTTCAACCTCACATTTGGTGAGAGCAGTCCATGTACCAGAAACACCTGAATTCCACTAGTGTCCTATCTTGATTCAGGATTTTAAATTCTGGAAATTGTTGATGTTCTTTGAATTCAGCTGTCTATTCTTCTTGGCTGTGTGTGTGTGGCTTCATCTCGGCATCCCATTCTTCTCCACATCCCATTGTTCTCAGATTGTGGATGGCTTCAACTCTTTTATTAAATGCCAGTCTACTATTGAGAGGTTAGACTCCATCAGCTTAGTTACTCTTTCAAGAATAACTGTTTCAGTTGCTGTTCTACTGCACATCAGAAGCCATCAGTCAACTGCCAGTTCAGCTGCCTTCAAAGAAAGGGGCACTGTACCGTTTCCAGATTGCAAAGGCCACTTCAGGGATGGTGCCATATTGTCCTGGCCTGAGAAGATGCCTTTTGTTAAAGCCACAACCACACTTGTCTTGGTAAGAATTGGTAGTCCTTTGTTTCATGTCCTGTCTGTCCATTTTGTCCTGTTTGTCAGCAGTCGATTCGAGGACACTTTGTTGTCGAGTGGCTAACTTTTGCCACAATGAAAGTTAACTCCATATGCAGTTTCTTCAATACCCAGATCTTCTCTGAAGTAGATTGGTACTGCCAGGAGCTGACATGTCTCATAGTCATTAAAAAAAAAGAAAATATTTCTAAGTTATCAAAACATTTTAAATGCCATATTCTATAGATCTCTGAAGGGTTTGAAGATGACCTGTCTATCTAAAATATCTCTGCCTGACCTTGAAAACATACCTAATATGACTACAAGTTAGATTGTAATGTCTAACTACTAACTTTCATTTCTTTATATCCTAATAGTTGGTAATAATAACATTCAAAGATCAGCAAATTACATTACATTGTCAAATGAACGGTATAAGTACAATATCTTGAACATGATTAGAAATATATATATAGCATTTTCTAACAATATCAATCTCAATATATATAATTTGTATACAATATACAAAAATCCAATCCAATGTAAAGTATTTAAAACTAGTAATTGTCTTTTAAAAGTAGATTTAATAATCTTTTTATCTATATCATATCTATATCGTTTCTTTATTTTTTTGAGTAGATTCAATAATCTACCCTCTATTCTACAATTTCATATTTTTTTCAAACAAGAACGTTAAATCTAATCTCCTTTGCTTAGCCCTTTTCCTAACCCTTAGCAACAACTTGTAACCAACCCTCTTAAACAATGAAAATTATCCCAGACCCAAAACCCATTAAAAAACCAAAAAACCACACCACACACCACCTCTTTGGGAATGGGGGCATCATAGCCTTAAAATTGCTTCCTGCTGGATATGGGCGAAGGAATCTTTATTCTGAAAAGAAAAATTTTGGGTTAATTGTCAAATTCTAGGAAAGTTAGCTAAACCCTTTGTTGTCCAGTCTGAGCATAATGGCAAAGTTCAGGGCTTATCTAAAGTCCTTATTCAAGTAGTCTTTGAAACTGGATCATCTCAGCTAGCCATCTCAAAATTGCTCTGAGCAGTTTGTAGTCCAAAGCTGATCTATAGATGATGTTTGTCAGCTTTGTCAGCTTAGTGGTATTATTATTGTCCACGAGGAATTGTTGTTGTTGTGGGGCCCCATCTTCTTCCTGGAGACTTCAAATTTGATGTTAGGCCTGGCCGTGATTTCCTGCAGAAAACTGATAAGAGACTTGAACACAAAGACATGTATAGGCAGCTAATTGAAGCCTTTTTTCTAGTTAGTAGTCTATATGACTATTAATACCTTAACAAAGTTTAATATATATTAATCTTGTAAATTTTGATATAAAATTTGTACTTTAAGAAAAATTTTAAGAATCAGAATAGAATCAAAGAATTGAGATTAGTAGTAATAGAATAATCTCTTAATTAAATTGGTTTTTCTTTTGTCCCATATCAGAAGACGGCTCTTTCTTCTGGCATGATACAGGGAGTTTGCATTTTCCTTTTAACAACATGCTTGGGTTTAAAGAATGAGAGAATCATTCTCCAACTCCAAAGTCAGCTTTAAATTTTAATTGAACTGGGACTACAAGAAGACCAACAGTGTTAAATGTCTTTAGAGAAGAGCAGAAACAAACATTTAGGAAGACTTATGAAATTTTGTAGATGATATTCCAATAGGTCATTTTACTCTGTTTCCTGGGATAGATGATTTGTCCTTTTTCTTCAGTTGTCTCATTTGTCCAGTGTTCTTCAGATTCCTTAGCCTTCATTCTCCTGAAAGAAAAAACAAAAACCTTTCCCCAAGACTAATTTTGGGGAGGTTCCCTTTTGGTAAGTTATTATTTGATTAAATGAAAAGGCATTTGTTAGTGGTATAAGTTAGTTTAAATTGGATGGTCATGCTGGTTGATGAACTATCACCTCTTCTAATTAAGAGGTCTCTCTTGTTCAAATCAAACCTCTATCAATTTTGATTGTATCCACTGCTTATCTTCTCCTGTAGAAACAAAAGCAAAACCTTGTCCCCAATGTAACACATATCCTAGTTTCCATTCTGAGGTCAGCACATCCTTAAAGTATATAGGCTGATTTAATTCTGTAGTTTTTTCTATTATCCAATGTCTCTCTGCAGCTGTTGTTCCTTTCTCATTAGCATTGAGAAAATTCAAAGTTAATAGAGCATTATGCAGTCTATTTCTGGGGGGTTTTGTTACCCCTTTCTGTTTATTTAGCATATCCTTTAGAGTTCTATTTGATCTTTCTATAACTGCTTGGTCTGTAGGATTATGTGGTATACCTGTAATATGCTTTATATTGTAATAAGCAAAGAACTGTTTCATTTTAACAGAGACATATGCTGGAACATTGTCAGTTTTGATTTGTGCAGGTATACCCATGATGGCCATAACTTCTAGCAAATGAGCGATGACAGAATCAGCTTTTTCAGAACTCAAAGCAGTTGCCCATTGAAATCCTGAATAACTATCAATGGTATGGTGTACATATTTCAATTTTCCAAATTCTGCAAAATAAAACATGTCTATCTGCCAGATTTCATTCCTCTGAGTACCCTTTGAGTTACATCCTGATGGTAAAGGCATATGATTGTAAAAGGAACAAGTAGGGCATTTCCTTGGCTTGTTGCCAGGTTATGGAAAAATTCTATTTTTAAACCTTTACTATTGACATGATTTTTTTTAAATTCTGAGGCCTCCAGCATATTTCCTATCAATAATTTATCAGTTTCATCATTACCTTGTGCTAGCAGGCCTGGCAGACCAGTATGGGATCAGATGTGAGTTATATATAAAGGATGACTCCTTTTCCTGATGGTATCTTGTAATTGAATAAATAGTGAAGTTAATTCCGACTCATCAGGAATAAATTCTGCAGTCTCAATATGTAATACCACTCTTTCAGCATACTGAGAGTCAGTCACTATGTTGAGAGGTTCTGAAAAATCCATTAATACCAACAGAATAGCATACAATTCTGATTTTTGAACTGAAATATAAGGACTTTGAACCACTTTACTTAAATTTTCTGATTTGTAACCTGCCTTTCCTTGTTTGTTGGCATCTGTATAAAATTATGAACTCCAGATATGGGTTTTTCCGTACAATTCGAGGCAAAATCCAATCAGCTCCCTTTATAAGATCAATTCTATCGCTTTTGGGATATTTGCTGTTAATTTCTCCCAAAAAATTACTGCAAGTTCTTTGGCAAGGTTCACTTTCTGTCCATAAGTTTTCAATGTTCTCTTTAGTTAAAGGTATGACAATTTCTGCTGGTCTATTCCTGCTAATTGACGAAGTCTCAATTTTCCTTTCAGAATCACATCAGAGATTTTTTCCACATAAGTTTTTAATTTTTTATTTGGTTTATTTGGTAAAAAAATCCATTCTAATATAATATCTTCCCTTTGCATTAGTATTCCTGTAGGAGAATGCCTAGAAGGTAAAATAACCAAAATGCAATCCAGCTTTGGATCAATACGATCCACGTGTCCTTCATGTACTTTCTTTTCTACCAAGGCCAATTCTTTCTCAGCTTCAGGTGATAATTCCCGTGGACTATTTAAGTCCTTGTCACCTTCTAAAGTTTTGAACAAATTATTCAGTTCATCATTTTTTACCCCAACAATAGTTTGTAGATGAGAAATGTCTCCAAATAATCTTTGAAAGTCATTAAGAGTCTGTGGTCCATCTCTCCTAATTTGCACCTTTTGGGGTATAATTTTTTTGTAATTCTATTTTATATCTTAAATAATTAATAAAATCTCCTCTTTGTATGTTTTCAGGAGCAATTTGTAATCCCCAGCAAGGCAAAATTTTCTTTACTTCTTCAAACATTCTTTCTAAAGTATCTGCATTTGAGTCAGCTAGTAAAATATCATCCATATAATGATAAATTATAGATTTAGGAAATTTTTTATGTATCACTTCCAATGGCTGTTGTACAAAATATTGGCACAAGGTTGGGCTATTCAACATTCACTGTGGGAGGACCCTCCATTGAAATCTTTTAACCAGTTGAGTTTATTGTAAGTAGGCACCGTAAAGGCAAATCTTTCTCTGTCTTTTTCTTGTAAGGGTATTGAAAAGAAACTGTCTTTTAAGCCAGTAACTATGAGAGGCCATCCTTTAGGTAACAGAGTAGGCAAAGGAATTCCAGATTGTAGAGGGCCCATTGGCTGAATTACTTTGTTAATTGCTCTAAGGTCTGTTACCATTCTCCATTTACCAGATTTCTTTTTAAATAACAAATACAGGAGAATTCCAAGGGCTGGTTGATTCTTCAATATGCTGAGCATTTAACTGTTCTTCTACAAGCTCTTCTAAAGCCTGGAGTTTCTCTGTTGTTAAAGGACATTGCTGAACCCATACAGGCTTGTCTGTTAACCATTTTAAAGGTAGAGCTGTTGGTGTCTTTGGAAGATCATCAGTTGTTGTGCCCTGTTCTTGTATAATATGGATCGCTGGTGACCACTCATTAGAATAATACCTTCTAATATTTCTCTCAGAAACATGTGCTAGTTTATGATTTGTTTCTGAGGTTGGAGGGATGTTAATCTGAGTATTTCATTGTTGCAACATGTCTCAACCCCACAGGTTCATAGCTATGTTAGCCACATATGGTTTTAATTTTCCTCTCTATCCTTCTGGACCTATACATTCAAGCCATCTTGCACTCTGTTTCACTCGAGATAATATTCCAATTCCTAACAGTTGAACATTTACCTCCTGAAGAGGCCAAGTTGGATGCCAAAATTCTGGTGCAATTATGGTAACATCCGCACCTGTGTCTACCAGACCAGACAACAAAACATCTTGTATTCTTATTGTTAATTTTGGTCTTTGTTCATTTATAGAAGTTTGCCAAAATTTTTTCTTTATGGTTTCTCATGAATTTTCTGTTCTCTCTGTTTTATCATCCCGAACAGCCTGGTTTATTTCAATAGGCATTTGGTTATTTAATTGCTCTGAGTAGGGGTTTCCTCTATGACTGCAGGAAAGGTCTGAACTGGATTCACTGTGGGGGCCTGCCTGAGGCCCCTCTGGGAGTTTCCCAAAGACCAAGGCAAAGTATTACCTTGTCTGTCCCTTATTGATTTACATTCATTGGTCCAGTGTTTTCCCTTACCACACCTTCTGCATACTCCAGAAGGAAGGGGCATTCTGTTGCCATTGTTCCTTGAAGAATCATTGTTTCTAGGAGTGCCCTGTTACAGTCTCCTTTCAAATGTCCTTGCTTTCCACATGCCAAACATCTGGTATTCCTCAAACCCCTTGAAATTGCTTCTCCTAACAATCTTCCAAGGGTGCACATCTTGCCTTTAATGGCCTGATGATTCTCTTGCATGCTACATTCACGTTCTCAAAAGCCAAAGATTCTATTATTATCTGACTTGCTTCTCAATTCAGGACCATTCTCTTTACTGCTGAAGTCAGTCTTTGTAAGAAATGTGTGAAAGATTCTTTGGGCCCTGTATAACCTTTGTAAATGACTCAGTTTTCTTTCCTGGTTCCTCAACTCTGTCCCATGCATTCAAGGCTGCCATTCAACATAGAATTAGCGTTTGGATATCATATAAACATTGTGTTTGTATTTCTGCATATTGACCTTCTCCAACAAGCTGATCCTGGAAGATTTGTATACCTTTATCCCTCCATTGTTTTTCTATATTTTTAGCTTCCTCTTTTAACTACATTTGCCACTGCAGCTGTTGTCCGGGTTCCAGAACAGCATGTGCCAGCTCTCGCCAGTCCTGTGGTATAATCCTATTATAAGTTGACCAGGAGTTTAACATTTGCTTTACATATGTGGAATGCATGCCATAACATACTATTGCCTCCTAACCCTTCGTAAATCTAACATTTCAACTGGTGTCCAAATATTTCGTGCATTCACTCGACCACGTAGCTGCTATATGGTTACCGGATAAATTAAGTGTGATTGTGTGAAAACAGGCTTTCTTTTTGTAACCTTATAATCCAATCCTGAAACAATTTCACTGTTAATTTCTTCTGTCTGAATTTGAATTTCTCTATAATTCATTTTAACAGGTTTAACAGGTTTTCTAAAACTTCTATCCTGGCACTTAAATTGACTATCTTTTTAAATAGTATAATAAGGATAAGAAAAGTAATAATGTGCATAATTCCATCAATATTAATCTTCTCATATAGTTGTTCCATTTTCAGACTCCCTAAAATGTTATCAAACAAAGCCCAATTTTCTTCCAATGTACACATAAAACCCATTTTTTTAATGTGGAAAGAATTTTTTTTCTCTTTTAAATAGTTTTTTTTCCTTTAAAATATCTGATATCTCAATTGACTTACCAAGGGAATGTCAAAACAGCTACCTATTGTCTGAGGTGTGAATCCAGAGAGAGAGAGGGGGGGAGGGAGGGAGAGTGCAAGAAAGCATAGCCATGAGTTCTGGCTAAAAGCTTAAATCCAGCCACGTGTTCCCACTTGAGCAGAGTTGACCCTGGGCTCCGGCTTCCTTAAGCTCTGACTACGTGTGCTGGCATTTCTGTGTAGCTGTTGCAATTACAGTCGAGTGCAGCCGACTAGTAGCTCCAGCAGGCCTGAGTTGTTCATAGTACTGGCTTTAAGCAAGTAGCTCCAGCTGTGGTAACTGCTTGTAGCTATCGTCAGTCGGGCCTAAGCCGAGCTAGGGCCAAGCTAGGGAGCCGGGCCCGCCCAGGCGGGAAACTGGTCCCAACACCAAGTGTTTTTAATGAATTCTTGCCACGTGGGCGCCAAATGTAGATGAACAGTCTTATTAAATAAGAAACACAGAGCCAAATGCAGAGTTAATAGCCCAAGAGGTCAGAGCAATAGCTAAGAGCTAAAAACCTTACCCTTCACTGCTGCTGCTGTCCTTCCTCTCAGCAAGTGACCTACTCCCTGGCTGTCTGTCCTTTTATTGACTTTCTGTTCTGCCTTCTCATTGGTTGTAAACCCAACCGCATGACCTCCTTGTCACTGCCTGTCTGTATAGACCTCTAGGTCTTCTATGGTAGGTATTGAGATTAAAGGCATGTGTCTCCATGCTGGCTGTATCCTTGAACACACAGAGATCCGCCTGGCTCTGCCTCCCAAGTGCTGGGATTAAAGGCATGCACCACCATCGCCCAGCTTCTGCTATGGCTTGCTATTAGCTCTGACACCCAGGCAACTTTATTTATTAAAATACAAATAAAATATTAAATACAAATAAAATATCACCATAACATATGGCTTTAATTTTCCTCTCTGTCCTTCTGAACCTATACATTCGATCCATCTTGCACTCTGTTTCACTTGAGGTAATGTTCCAATTCCTAGTAGCTGAACATTTACCTCCTGAAGAGGCCAAGTTGGATGCCAAAATTCTGGTGCAATTATGGTCATATCAGCACCTGTGTCTACCAGACCAGACAACAAAACATCATTTATTCTTATTGTTAATTTTGGTCTTTGTTCATTTATAGAAGTTTGCCAAAATTTTTTCTTTATGGTTTCTCATGAATTTTCTGTTCTCTCTGTTTTATCATCCCGAACAGCCTGGTTTATTTCAATAGGCATTTGGTTATTTAGTTGCTCTGAGTAGAGGTTTCCTCTATGACTGCAGGAAAGGTCTGAACTGGATTTGCTGTGGGGGCCTGCCTGAGGCTCTTCTGGGAGTTTCCCAACTGAGGCAAAAGATTTCCTCGTCTGTCCCTTGTTGATTTACATTCGTTGGTCCAATGTTTACCCTTACCACACCTTCTGCATACTCCAGAAGGAAGGGGCATTCTGTTGCCATTGTTCCTTGAAGAATCATTGTTTCTAGGAATGACCTGTTTACAGTCCCTTTTCAAATGTCCTTGCTTTCCACATGCCAAACATCTGGCATTCCTCAAACCCCTTGAAATTGCTTCTCCTATCCCTATATCATCATGGCCATTAGACTCACCATTAACGGCCCTCTGACCCCACAGGCAGATGTGCTGGCGATAGCATTTAAGGTGTACCATGGGAGAGATGAGAAGGCCCAAAAAAGGAACTGCCAGATGCTGGCAAACACTATCTGACCAGCTCCCCGAAAGCCGTTTGGTCCTTGTTTCAAGTGTGGGAAAGAAGGCCAGTGGGCCCGGGCTTGCACCACCGTCCCATGAAGGGCACCAACAAGGCCTTGTCCAAAATGTTGCCAAAAGGGTCACTGGTCAGCTGACTGTCCTAATGTCCCAAGCGACATAGGAACACCAGATGAAGACCACCCTCCAGCTGACTTTCTAGGCTTGGCCTACAGCGAGGACTGACGCTGCCTGGGTCCCGCCCCAGCCACTCCCATCTCACACAGGGAACCAAGGGTAATAATAAAAGTAAATGGGTGCCCCATCTCATTCCTCTTGGACACTGGAGCTACCTACTCTGTCCTGAGAGAGTTTGGGGGGCCCACCTCTCCCACTCGTCTCCCTATTGTCAGGGTTGGGGGACAGCCTTACCTGCCTCATCAGACACCACCACTTAATTGCATTTTCAGAGGCATCCCTCTCACACACACATTCTTAGTGGTGCCAAGGTGCCCTGTACCTTTAATGGGAAGGGATCTTCTAGCGTCCATTTCTTTCACTCCACATATTCGTCTCATCCCAGATGTGCCAGCAGCTCCTTTTCTTCTTCTCCTAGCCACTCATTATACTGACTCTAACAATTCTTTTCCCTTGACAGCCTCTCAGGTAGACCTAAAAGTCTGGGATACCCAAAACCCTTCTATTGCTAGACACCATCAGCCTATTATTATCCAGCTACAAAACCCTACCAGATATATCACCCAAGCTCAGTACCCTCTCTCACTCCAGAGCCTAAGAGGACTTAAGCCTATCATTTCTGACCTTCTCAGGAAAAAGCTGCTTCGCCCAACCTCTTCACCTTTTAACACCCCCATACTTGCAGTTAAAAAGTCTAATGGAACCTACCGCCTGGTTCAAGACCTCCGGCTCATTGAATCTGCAGTGGCCCCCTCCATCCTATAGTGCCTAACCCTTATACTCTCCTGTCCACTATCCCTTCAGGAACTTCTCACTTCTCTGTTCTAGATCTCAAAGACGCCTTCTTTTCTATTCCTCTCAGTCCTCAGTCTCAAAATATCTTTGCTTTCACCTGGACTGACCCTGACACTCACCTCTCCACACAGCTGACCTGGACTGTTCTGCCACAGGGATTCAGAGACAGTCCACACCTATTTGGTCAGGCTCTGGCCTCTGACCTGCTTTCTCTGTCTCTCCCTGGCTCTAAACTAATACAGTATGTAGATGATATTTTACTCTGTAGCCCGTCCTTACAGGTTAGCCAAACTAACACCTCTGCTCTTCTAAATTTCTTATCCAGCTGAGGTTACAGGGTATCTCCTTCTAAAGTTCAGCTGTCAACTCCCCAGGTCACCTATTTGGATTATCCATTACTCCAACCCATAAGGCTATTGCTGTGACAGAAAGCGTCTGATCCAGTCCCTCACAGTCCCTTCTACTAAACAGGAGATTCTGTCTTTCCTAGGAATAGCTGGCTTCCTACAGTCTTGGGTTCCATCTTTTTCTCTCCTTGCTCGCCCCTTATACGAGGCAGCTCAGGGCTTGACACATGAGCCCCTCCCCCATCCTGTCACTAAACCTTTTCAAAAGCTCCAGCAGGCTCTTCTTCAGGCCCCAGCACTTCATCTTCCAGATTTAACCCGTCCCTTCTCCCTCTATGTAGCAGAGAAGGAGGGATTTGCCCTGGGAACTCTAGGGCATCAGCTGGGACCCTCCTTTGCACCTTTAGCCTATCTGTCAAAGAAGTTAGACCTTACCAGTCAGGGCTGGGCACCTTGCATCCATGCCTTAACAGCTGCAGAGCTCCTTATTCGGGAATCAAAGAAGCTAAGCTTTGGGTCACCCATTATTGTGTTTTCTCACCATAATCTGTCCCATCTTTTAACTTATAAAGGGTTACAAACTTTACCTCCTTCCCAGGTTCTTTCTCTCCAGGTAGCATTACTAGAGGACGCCACACTTACTTTCTGGACTTGTCCACCTCTTAATATTTCAAGCCTCCTCCCTCAACCTAATGCTGACTATTCTCCTTCTCATTCCTGCACTGAAACCTTAGAGGAACTGTTACCTCACCCTTCACACATACAGGAGGGCACATTGCCTCAGGCTACTTATACCTGGTATACAGATGGCAACTCCTTTTTATATGAAGGTACCCGTAAAGTGGGCTATAGAGGCGCAGGCATTACCCACACACACCACTAACCAACAGGCTGAGCTGATAGCTCTTACCTGTGCCTTCCAATTGGCACAAGGACAATCTCTAAAGGTTTACACAGACTCCAAATATACTTTTCATATCCTCCTGACCCATGCTGCTGTTTGGAGGGAGCGTGGCCTCCTCACAGCAAAAGAGGGATCTATATCTAACTCAGGCCAAATAATGGCCATGCTGGAGGCTTCCCACCTCCCCAGGGCTATAGGAATTGTCCACTGCCAGTCTCATCAGACTGATAGCTCTATCATCTCTAGGGGAAACAACCAGGCTGACCAGGCAGCCAGGACAGCGGCCCTCCAGGGCCAAGTCTCACCTCACCCACCACAGGGAATCCATACAGTACAGCCTATACTCTCGCAGGGAACTCCAGACACTAGACAAATTCTTTCCTATCTACACCAGCTCTTTCATCCTAATAATCTTGCTCTGTCTCAATTCATAAAAGCTCACCTACAGCCCACCTCTGAGGACTTACAGTTCTTAAGAACTATTACTGCCTCTTGTAAGATCTGCCAAAAAACAGATCCCAATACCAAGTACAGGAGTCAGCCTTTTCCCACACACCAGGCTAGAGGTTCCCTTCCAGAGACTGACTGGCAGCTCAATTTTACCCATATGCCCATCGTCAGGAAAGTTAAATATCTCCTTGTGATGGTGGACTCATTTTCAAATTGGGTGGAGGCATATCCAGTTTCTAATAAGCGGGCTCAGACAGTTGCAGACCTCCTCTGAGAAATTATTCCTCGGTTTGGGGTTCCTGCTTCTCTTCAGTCTGACAATGGCCCAGAGTTCACCTCTCAGATTTCTCAGACACTAGCTAAGGCTCTTAACATTCCTTGGCATTTTTATATCCCATACCATCCTCAATCCTCAGGAAAGGTGGAGCGTACCAACCGATCTTTAAAAACTATTCTTACTAAGATGTCACAGGAACTTCACCTTGACTGGGTAAGATTATTACCTCTAGCTTTTTTCAGGCTCAGGGCTCTTCCTAAAAAGCCTCTTTCAATTTCTCCATTTGAACTAATGTATGGGAGGCCAGTTCTAACACCAGGTCTTTTGTCCAACCCTCCAACTGTTCCAGATAGCCTGTTAACTCCCCTTTTATGTCACCTAAGGTCTATCCTATGGAGCTACGCAGACTGTTCATTACCTCAGCCTTGTGACAATAATTGTCCACCTCCAATCCACATCGGGGATCAGGTTCTTCTCTTTCCTCCAGGCCAGCACCCTTCACCCCTTTCCCCTAAGTGGCAGGGACCCTTCAAGGTAATTTTTGTGGCTCCTACAGCTGCTAAACTTGAGGGCTTCCTCACTGGGTCCACTTGTCTCATCTAAAACCTTTTATCTCACCTCAATCCCAGAAAAAACTCTCTTCACATACAGTAAAACAAACAGCGCCTTGTACTCTCAAGCTCCAGAGGACATCAGGATCCACTGCCTTGTCACCAATTCCAGAGGAATAAGGTATTATCCCTTCCTTTCCCAACTAGGGCCACACAGAGCCGGAGGCAAAAAGGACCATCAGAAATATCCAGGCGGTAAGGAAAAGTGTAATACAACAGTCTATCATTGTTCAATACTCAGCATCTGATAACCTGCGTTTCCTAAAGGCTAAACTAATGAAGGAAACAGGTGCCTTAAATAAACTACGTATAATAAGTCCTGTCTCAGGTAAAAATTAAGCAGAGTACTAAGGCCAGATCTACCTCAGATAAATGTCACATATCTCCACCTGGGCAGGCCAGACAAGTGTCAGGGATGATAGATTGACAACATGCCCCCATGGTTGGGCATGCCTGGCTGACCTAGACACTTCTACCTAGCCAGTTCCGGGTCAAAATAGCCATTTCCGGGTCAAAATGTCTCGCGTGACCAGGACCCCGTGGCATTGCATGGTTGTGTAAAGCGTGCAGCGCAACCATGTGATCTATGCGCATACATGGAGTAGCCACATGGGCCTGTGTACGCATGCAGGACCCAGCCTTTATAAGCTGGCACCATATTCCCGGCTTCCCTCCTTATGCACGTGTCTTTCCAACAGGCCTGTCACGTCTGTCTCTCTCTCTTATCTTAATGAAACTCTTGTTAGTGGATTCTGTCGTGTTTCGTGACATTTCCTCTCAGGGTAAGAGCGCCACCGAATAACTAACAGTTTTATCATAGCGGAGGTTGGAGTGAGGGGATTTCCAGGGTTCAGGACCCTGATTGGCTGACATTTGTCTAGGGGTGTCTTGGCACAAGGGGAATAGGTATGTGCTGGGTTCAGGCATCTGGCAAATCTTATCTAATGGTTGGAATGTTTGGAATGTCAGGTTTTCCCCTTAGATGCTAGCCCTACCTGGGTGGGGTCAGCTTATGGCTTTTCCTGGATCTGGGTGCTGTAGATCCAGGCTTATTTTTCAGCTGGTTTTTATTAAGCCTGTCATGACAGTTGTCCTGGGGCCCCATACTCTGCAATAGCAGTTCATGCTTTGTTTGTTTGTTTGTTTGTTTGTTTGTTTGTTTGTTTGAGACAGGGTTTCTCTGTGTATCCCTGGCTGTCCCAGAACTTGCTCTGTAGATAATGCTGGCCTGAACTCACAGAGATCCACCTGCCTCTGCCTCTGGAGTGCTGGAATTAAAGATGTGCCCTGCCACCACAGGCTAGCAGTATGTGCTTTTAAACTCTGGAGTCATCTTCCAGCCTTGAGAGCTGCATACAAATTAATTCCATTCTGTAGAAGGGCGTGAGGTTCTCACACTCTCAGATAGCACTAGAGAAACCAGGAATGTTGTACACGCAGGCTTTTCTCTTCAACAGGAGGAATTTACACCCTTTTCCCCCCAGAATGTTGGGAATGGATGTTGTTTATAGCCTGGTAATCTTTGCTATTTTGTAGAGCCAGGTTTCACTCAAATTCCCTAGACTCCTGAGCATTGTTTCTTAGTCAAAAGAACTCATTCTCAAGCTGGGCGGTGGTGGTACACGGCTTTAATCCCAGCTCTCAGGAGGCAGAGGCAGGTGGAGCTCTATGAGTTTGAGGCCAGCCTGGGCTACTGAGTGAGTTCCAGGACAGGCTCCAAAGCTACACAGAGAAACCCTGTCTTAAAATACCAAAAAAAAAAAAAAGAACCCGTTCTCATGAAAGAGGTCCCATGTACTTTCCAAAGGAGTTTGGATGTAGTCATGTCTTAAGCTTTGTTGTGATAAATGTCGTGAGGAAAAATTGTACTGTGTTTAAATATGTTAAAAATAAACTGCTTGGGGTCAGAAGTTTGAACCAGTCTGGCTACCTAATGCATATGAACCAGATTTTCTTCTTGGCTCTTGCAGATAGTTCCTCTACTGGTGTGGCTGAAGCATCTGCAGGAGCCCCCACAAGTGTCCAATGTGAGGGGCTCAACACTTGGAGAAGGTAAGTGTGGTGGTTTGAGTGAGAATGGCCCCCATAGGCCCATAGCTCTGACTACTTGGTAAGCAGGGAGTGGACTACTTGAAAGGATTAGATCGTGTGGCCTTGTTGAAGGAAGTGTCACTGGGGGTGGGCTTTGACTTTCAAAAGCCATTCCAAGCCCAGAGTTTCTCTTCCTGCTGCCTGTGGATCCAGATGTAGAACTCTTAGCTAATTCTCCAGCACCATGTCTGCCTGTGTGCTGCCATGCTCCCTGCCATGACTGTTAGTATTTAGGCATCTGTACTGGGCTGCCCTTAGGGTCCTGACAGGATATATCCTCAGCTGAAGCCACTAAGAATACCCCCTGTGCATATTTACCACGTTTCCTTATAAAAGGTGGGCCTAGCCCACCTCCTCCCTCCCTCCCTCCCTCCCTCCCT
>CABHPR010119012.1:33964-45213 GCA_902168415.1 Peromyscus melanophrys
ATCTATCTATCTATCTATCTATCTATCTATCTATCTATCTATCTATCCATCTATCTATCTATCTAATGTATATCATAAGCTAATAGATCTAGCCTTGTATACAAAGTTAAATGTAACTGTTAAGTGGGGCTAGATTCTGCGCTAGAATCCCCGTCACAAAAATCCAAGTGAACCTGTTATTGTTCATTTAATAACCGGTTGGGTCCATCCGCTGTCACTCTAGCTCTGGACATGAGGTTCTGTCCAATCAGAGGCATTAGTGTGAGGATTGTCCAATCAGTAGCAAAGACACCTTCTGCTGGGCACATTATTGTCTCAGACCAGCCATCTTGGGACCTGTCGCCCGGTACCATCCCCTCTCCGGAGGCCCTTCCTGGACACTTTGTGCTGGCCTCTGTGGCCTGGTGCATCTGTGGTGCGGTGAGAGCCATAGTGAGGACTCGTGATGCCCGGGAAGCTGGAGATGGTGAGTGAGGTGCATGCAGAGCGGGAGGGCAACTGTGCACTCCGTCGCCTGCGGTTGTGGGGTCGGGGCTGGAGGCTGGACAGCGGGCATCCTATCAGGTCCCTGCTCCCGAACTTGAGCCCTGCTGCAGCCTTCTCTGCGAGCTCTGCCTGGAGTGTGTGGCGGCTGAGCCGGTAGGGCAGCTGTAACTGGTCGGAAAGCGCCACTGTCCTGGCCAGGACCGCGGTGGGACGGCGGGCGGGCCAGTGGAGCCGCCACGCGGGAGTCTGGAGCCAGTGTCCCACAGGAGAACTCAGAGCGCTCTCGAGCTGCCGCAAGCGCCGACTGCTGTGTCTGCACCAGGTACCCAGGTCAGAGACCCTAGTGCCTAATCAACCTTCGCAGCATCAGGCGGCGGATTCCTTCCCCTGAAGCTCTCTGAACCTAAGGGACTGTTATCATCTGCAGCAGTGACAGCCACCCGGCTCTCCACCTCCTAAAACTCCACTCATGTTCAGGTAGTTTCCCGGACTCTCACTACCGCGGGTCCCACCCGCAGCTGTAGCTCGGCCTCTGCCTGGGTTTGTGTCTCCCTGATTGTCCCTCTGAATCTCCGAGATCTCTCATCTCTGAGCTGCTGTGACTGCCGCTCTGACAGTTTTGAATCTAGTCCTGTATGTCACATACCTCTTTGGCTTGTTCTTTGTCTGGCCCATCTTTCTCTGGGTCTCTCAATACCTCTTCTGCAGGATGCATTTCCTTGAAAAACTGTGTCACTAGGACAAGAGTTCGAATCCAGGTGACAAAGTTCTTACTGCTTGATGCTGATCATCCCCTCTATCAGCTAGTGTGTGTGTGTGTGTGTGTGTGTGTGTGTGTGTGTGTGTGTGTGTGTGTGTTACTGAGGCTCAACCAAGGGATTGCTAGGAAAGTGTTTTGACAAGAGTCACCTTCCCAGGGTTGTTTGTTTTATTTGTTGAGGTTGTTGTCTGTTTTGTTTGGGTTTTTTGTTTGTCTGTTTTTTGAGAGAGAATCTTACAGGGAACCTAGTGTGGCCTTGAACTTGGACCTCCTGCATTGTTCTTCAGAGGAGTTGAGATCAAAGGCTGGAGCCCTCAGGACTCTGTCCTTTTTTGTGGAGGTAAACAGTGGAGCCCAGGTCAGGAACTGTCATTTTTCAGGCCTCCAGGTACTAACTGCCCTTCTCTCCACAGCCCCCAATTGCATACTGGCCTCCTGCACATATGTCCAGGGGCAAATCTGAGGCCAGTTGGAGATACACAAAAGTCATGAGTGGGTCTGCCCTTCAGGATCCCTAGAGCCCAAGAGCCCTCTGCATACAAGGTGATGCCTAAGGAATCCCAGATGCAGTAGCAAAAGATGTGTGTAGACAAGTGCAGAGATGGCAACCCCCCCCCCAAAAAAAATGCAAAGAGCACTGATAGATCAGTTGGCTACTGTTAGAGCCCCAGAACCAAGCACTGGGGGGTGAGGGTGGGATTCTTCAGTTCTATTTCTCACACGTGGGCGGTCATGACCGTAGTGAGCAGACACTGTTGGTGGGGAATATGACTCAGAAGCACAGGAGCTGTGGTGTCTAGAACAGGCACATTCCTCCAGTCTGAAAAAGGCCACTACTGAGGTCCTGGTGTGCCAGTCAAAGGAGGCAGAGGGGAAAGATAAAAGAGGCTAGCTAAGAAAAACAGAGGAACTGCACTCAAAACCCAGCCAGGGGCCACACGGCTTCTCCGTCTCGGTCTCCTGTATGTCTGCAAATGCGTTCCTACAGCCCTTTCCCTTCCCTTTCTGATTGTATTCTTCAAACAAGCTCTCACTCTGTAGACAAGCAGAGTCTGGAACTCTATGTCGCTCAGGCTGGCCTCAAGCTAGAAGCAATGCTCTTCCATCTTCCAAGCACAGGGATTCATACACATGTACCAGCAGCCTATGGGTCCCTGTTCCTCTCCGTCTCTCCATCTCTGTGTGTGTCTGTCTCCTTGGGTAACTTATCTCTGAGTGAGTGAGGAGCCCTCGACAGGGACTGCACATGGACCAAGTGGTTACCCACAGTGGATGCAGGATGGCAGGAGCTCTGTGCAGAGCCCTGATCCTCCTTCTTTGTCTAGCTGTCCCCACTCAGTACAGTCTTGAAGTGAAACAAAGGAGGGTCCTATATGTGGCGTTTCAAACCTGCTTCCAAGCCAGGAGTGGTTGTGCAGGTTTCAATTCTTGATACCTGGGAGGGTGAGGCAGGCAGAACTCGCAGACGTTCCAGACCATTGTGGGTTACAGTTCAAGTTGGAGGTGAACCTGGACAACTTAGGCATCATGTCAAAAAGCAAAAGTATGTGGGAGTACAGTTCAGTGGTAGAGTACCCGCCTGGCATGTGCAGGACTCCACCTTCTGTTCCCAATGACCTTGATTCTGTAGAACCTCAGAGAAGCCAGTTTCCTTCTGGAGAATCAGAGTGTTCCTCTGGACAGTGGGGCACTGTCACCCCTGGCTGGCATTGTGCTGGGACCACAGCCAGGGAAGAATGAAACTGCCTCTGAGTGGTGAGCAGTGCATCATGTCTCACCAGACCTCTAATGTGGGCCCTGGAAGCAGGAGGTGCTGTGGAGCTGGGAGAACTGTCCACTGCACAATGGAAAGCCAAAGCTGGGATCAGGGCCAGAGGTGGGTCTCCCCTCCACTGTCTGCCACACTGGCCTGGAAAAGGTGTCTCTTCTGTAGGCTCAAGGAAGCTTCAGGTGGCTGTGATGGTTCTGATAGACCTGTCAATGAAGATAGGTGAGGGACAAAAGGGTCCGAGAGGAGAGCGGCTGTGGGATGAAGACTAATGAGAAGTGCAGGGAAGACTGGCCCATCATGTGCTGTAGGACCTCAGGATTATCATGTATAAGAAGGACACTATCAAAGTGGTGGTTTGAATGAGAATGGCTCCCATAGTCTCATAATATTTGAATGCTTGGTTCCCACTTGAGGGACTGTTTGGCAAGGATGAGTAGGTGTGGCCTTGTTGGAGGAGGTGTGGCCTTGGAGAAGATGTGTTACTCTGTGGTTTCAAGAGCCCACACCAGGCCCCACCTGGATCTCTCTGCCTCCACCTGTGGGTCAGATGTGAGCTCTCAACTACTGCTTTAGAGAGACATGGCTGCCTGCCTGCCACCATGATGGCTGTGGACTCACCCTCTGAAACTGTATGTAAGCCCTCAACCGAAGGTCTTCTTTTGTAAGTTGCCTTAGTCATGGTGTCTCTTCACAGCAATAGAACAGTGATTAAGACAGCATGGCAGTGCACCCCTGTAATCCCAGCACTTGGGAAGTAGGAGGATTGTGGGTATTTAGGGCCAGCCTGAGCTACAGAGTAAGACCACATCTCCAAAGAAGTACACAATTGTTTGGACCTGAACTCCAGTGTAACACTTCCCAGCTGTGCAGTCCAGGTTAGTGGTTTATTCCCTTGGAACTGGTTTTCCTCTTCCATAAAATGGAGCCAAATCCATGTTTCATGGGGTGTTGTAAGGGTCAGGATTAGTTCCACCCTGTCAGCACAGGCCTGGCAGAGCATAATCTCTCAGAATAAAACGGGCCTCTGTGGCACACTCCTGTAATCCTACCCCCTTGAGAGGTACAGGCAGGAGGAACAGATGTTTGAAACTGGTTAAAAGTACATAGGAAACCTTGTCAGAGAGACAGAGGGAGAGAGACGGAAGGGAGAGGGAAGGTCGTTGTTCAGAGGCAGAATCCTTGCTTAACATCTGCAAGACCATCATGGGCTCTACTCCAATCACACAAACAAATAACCGTTCTCAAAAATCCCAAACACCCTGACCCTGTCTGATAAAAAAGAAAAGAAGGATTTTCAGGATGTGGAAGGTATTCTTTTAAGTGAGTAATCCTTACAATAGAGTTCAGGTATACCTACCACAGAGGGGACTGCTCCCATCTCCTTCAAGGAAGGATTTGTGGTCCAGTTGCCAGAGGTGTAGATCGATGACAATCTCCAATAGTTGCTGTTTCGAAGTCCCTTGGACTGGAAGCTGAAGAGCTGTCAGGCTATGGCTGGGATAGTAGAGTCTGTCTGTCCCATGCTCAACGGACTCCTTGAGAGGAGGCTTCTGTCATAGCTGACTGTCCTTCCATCTGTTTCTGCCTCTTGTCTTTCCTTAGACAGTACACTCACCAGCCTTTTGTCCCCTCGGGGCCACATTCATGTTGAATTTGAGAGAAGCCAAACTGCCACCCGGGCTGCGGAGGCTTGGCTGTCTTGCACCTGATCTTTCAGGGCCTTGGGTCCCCTGTGATTATCTGCATAGTGACTGTATTGAAATAGGACAGCTGGGAATTTAGATTGGCATGTCAGCCTCTGTCACAGCCACCTGGGAGAATATTAGCCTCCACGCAGCTCTCCATCCTCCTGGGTAAAGATCCAGGACTCAGGCACCTGCTCTGTTCGCTCTGACAAGGGAGCCTGTACAGTGCCCCAGCCTGCCTTAGAGCTTTCCTGGAAGGTGGGTTTCCTTCCTGAGAAGGGCATGGCAAGGTCCTGGAGGGGCCTGCTGGTCTTCCTCACTGAGAGAGTGAAAAGCCAGCTGATATCATGGCACCGTTGCAGTGATAAGTGAGCAGCATCTGTGTGACCAGCACATAGGCCCCAGGGAGGCTGACAAAAGGAAGGTGCTTGGGCTGAGAGACATATTGCATTCCCTTAGAAGGTTATTGCTTCTAGAATTTATCGTATATGTGAGGAAGGGTAGCCCACAGACCTTGCTACTCCAGTCAGACACAGAGAAAAGAGAAAGCACAAAAAAGAGGGTCCTAGTCCCCATCCACCCATCCTCATGTCCCCATGCACTTGTCATCCTAGCACTGAGGAGGTGGATTCTGAAGTACTGTTTTGAGTTGGAGGGCAACATGGGCTACCTAGAAAGACCCTGTCTTCTACCCTCACACACAGAAATACAGATTATGGAGAGGGCACACTTTTTTTTTTTTTTTTTTTGGTTTTTCAAGACAAAGTTTCTCTGTGTAGTTTTGGTGCCTGTCCTAGATCTCGCTCTGTAGACCAGGCTGGCCTCGAACTCACAGAGATCCGCCTGGCTCTGCCTCCCGAGTGCTGGGATTAAAAGCGTGCACCACCACCGCCCAGCTTGGCACATTTTTAATCCTACCTCTTGGGAACTGAGGCAGGTGGATTATGACTTTGATGCCAGCCTGGGCTCCACTTGAAACCTTGTGGATGGAGGGAGGCCAGAGAAACAGGTAGGCAGGTAGACACAGGATGATGCATTCCTGTCGTTCCAGCACCTGACAGATGGCAGCAGGAAGAACGGCCGCTGTTGAGTTCTCTAGTCCTGTGAGGAAAAGCATGCTCACTGCAGCATACGGTTCCTACTGGGAGAAATCAGCAAAGGGAAAGGTCAGAAGAGGTGCCTTGCTTGGCTTGAGCGCTGAAAGACGACTGTGTTCTCAGTGGACACCACATCTGTACTAATGTCGCTTGCTTTCTCAGAAAGACAATTCCAGCACAGTAATTTAATTCTGTATGTGTAGGGCATCAAAAACAATGCATACCAAAGGGAATGGTGTGAGGTTCTCTGCAAGCACTACAGCCAACAGAGGAACCATCTGTGAGTGCCAAGAAGGAAATCTGGTTCCACACAACTTTATTAGCCAGACTGCTTCAAGCTTCTAGAGTCTGACCCGAGCTGTTTTGACAATAACAAGCACAGTACAGTTTTGGAAAACAGGTATACATTCCCTTCCATCGAGGAGAAAAGCCTGCGTTTCTAACTTCCCAGTTTCTCTAGTGCTATCTGTGCTCTTCTACATCTCCCTGTTTCTATTTTCAAAGAAAAAATAATGGCTGTTATAGAGCCCATGTGAAAGCATTGTCTCTGTGGCTAGTCTAATTAATATAGGCAAGCATAAGAGAATTATAAGAATAGGTAGCAGAGGACCAAGAGAAAACCACCTTAACCATGATGGCCATTCAAAGGTCACTTGAGAGATTTTTGTCTATCTCTTTATGCAAATCATTAATTTGACCATCAGTAGTATAAGAAAAATCTAACACATTAAAGCAACATATGCCAGGGAATTGTTGACAAACAAGATTATGCTTGAGTAACAAATAATCTATAGTAGCTCTATTTTGTAAAACTATGGTCCTCAATTCACCATCTCTTGATTAATTTCTGCTAATATGTTTGCTGTGATATTATTAGTTTTACTAATCACGCATACCATCTTTGAGACTTCTCTTTGTATTCCAGTAACTATTCCTAGGATAGGCAATAACAAAGCCATTGAGGCTGCAACCATTACAACAGGTTCCAATACGTGCAAAGAATCATCACAATTCTCAGGGTGAGTTCCCTCTCTCTCTGGTTTTTCTAGACAGGGTTTCTCTGTGTAGCCTTAACTGTCCTTAATTCTATTGATTGCAAAGAATAACTGAGCAAAATGGGTATAACATGGCCTAGCCTACATAAACCTTTATAACTTTCAGGAAGGGCAGTGTAAGTAGCATTTTCAGCACACACCCCCACCCCCCACCCATTGGGGTCCACAGAGGTTTCCTAGTGATATCTGAGCTTACTTTACATAGCAGGACTGCATAAGGGGATGGATTGACCACGTGCATGGTTACCAGGTGTTTGGAAGGGTCTGCACTTGGCTGTGCAAGGGAGAGGACTTTTGCTCACCCCTTGGCATATCTATAAAAAGCCCTTTAGCAGAGACAGAAGGGGCTGGTGGGTTTTTACCCAGGTCCTCCCAAGGCTATCCTATGTTTCTATCTGTCTCTCCTCTATATTTCTATCTAAATATTTCTCACTTCTCAAGAGTACCCTGGGGGGAAAGTAAGAGCAGGTCTCCCACCTCCCCCATACAAAAATGTCCATCCCAAATGCAGTTGTTTACCAGAGGGTATGGTATGATTAAAGGTAAAATTGCGATAAAGAGAGATATAAGTACATTTAAAGCATAAACAATGTGATAGAAAAACACCATAGATAGGAATATCAGAGGAAGCCTTGTGTATATGGGTGTGAATGGATTCTATTTTGTGCCCTATTATTTGTGTATAGTGCATATGAGTGATTCCTATGCCATATAAATGTATTTTTAAGAGCCAAGGAATAGATGGGTCTCCTCTGACACAAAAGGATTGTGTCTGTTGACTGCCATGTGCCAAATGAAGCCAGAGGTTATTGTCTAAACCATTGGCAATAGACAGAACTATTTTAGGTACAATAATACCAACTTTGGTAAGCAATACACCAGATATTCCTTTTTTTTTATCTTCATACAACTGTAGTTTCCACCATCACAGCTTTCTTAAGAGTACTTAATTATGCTAAAATCCATGTTATTGCATTTGGACTGATCCCATTAGGTTAGTCCAACCAAAATGTCCCCCATTCATGGGACTAAATATTTTTATACCATCTTTTATCCAGACAACTGGTCCTAAAAGATAAAAATAATCCTTAGCATGGCAAAACAATCATACTGTCTTCTATTACAGGTATGCATTTTATTCCCACCTGAAAAAAGACATTTGGATTCTGCATTGACGAGCTGAGAATTAGCATGTAATACAGTCTGTAAATATAACAGTAATATTTTTGGGTCAGTAGTATTGTATCCCTGCTGTTTCCCTAAAGTCTCAGCTTGATGAGTCTTGATGTCTCCCCAAGTTATCAACTTCCTCATCCTCTTGGAGTGTCTCCTCTTGATGAGTTTACCATCTATCCTCAGATGCTTCATTTGTCCAGGGGTCTCCAGAATGCTGTCCTGGTTGAATTCATCAAAGCACGAACCATCTGGGACTTCATTCATTTTCTGGAAAAACATAAGCATACCCATTCCCTGATGTTAGAAGAACATCAGTTCCTTTTCATTGATTAGTCTCTAGATCTCCCCATTTAACACATACTCTAGGCTGTGCTTCCTTTAGGGCATCAGAAGAAGCATTATCCTTTACAGTGAAAAATTTTAAACTTAACATAGCTAAATGAAGCATGGTATATGGGGATTTAGGTGGGTTTTTCTTTTAAAAATTTGAGATTTAAGTATTTGATGGTACCATTTCACTATAGATTATAAGGGACTCTAGTAACATGATTAATATTCCATAAACTGCAAAATTCTCAAAAATGTGGTCACCTCTGAAAACTTATACAAAAAAGAGATATTACATAGACTGAGCAGGTTGTGTTTATATATTTAGATATATTTAGGAACACATATTTATATGTACACACATATATGTAACAACAATTAAAGAAAAAGAGGCCATCCATTTGAAAGAGAGCAAAGAGGGGTACATGGGAGAATTTGAATGGAGGAAAGGGAAGGGAGAAATGATTTAATTATAGTATAATCTCAAAAAATGTTTAAGAAAAGAAAAAGCAAAATGATTGACATTTATTTATCTATCTTTTTACTTTTTTATTAAGAAAATATTTTCATTCATTTTACACACCAAAGATCCCCCTCTTCCCTCCTCCTGCCCCCCCAGCCTCCCCCTCCCAACCCACCCACTACTCCCCCCCACAAGAAGGCAAGGCCTCCCATGGGGAGGCACATCCAGTAGAGGCAAGACCAAGCCCTTCCCCCTGCCTCAAGGCTGCACAAGGTGTCCCATCATAGGTAGTGGGCTCCAAAAAGCCCACTCATGCACCAGAGATGGATCCTGATCCTACCGCCAGGGGGGCCTCCCAAGCAAATCAAGCTACACAGTTGTCTTGCCATGCAGAGGGCTTGGTCCAGTCCCATGCAGACTCCACAGTCATTGATCCAACTTTCATGAGTTCCCACTAGTTTGGTTTGGTCATCTCTGCAGATTTCCCCATCATGACCTTGCTGCACTTGCTCATAGAATCCCTCTTCTCTCTCTTTGACTGGACTCCTGGAGCTCTGCCTGGTGTTTGGCTGTGGATCTCTGCATCTGCTTCCATCAGTCACTGGAGAAAAGCTCTGTGACAACAGCTAGGGTATTCACTGATCTGATCACTGGGGTAAGCCAGTTCAGTTCAGGCACCCTCTCCACTATTTCTAGTAGTCCAAGCTGGGGTCATCCTTGGGGATTCCTGGCAACTTCCCTAGCACTGGGTTTCTCTCTATCCCCATGATGTCCCCCTCTGTCATGGTATCTCTGTCATTGTTTTCCCACTCCATCCCTGTTCCAGCTCAAATTCCCATTCCCTTATGTTCTCATCCCCTATCTCCTACCCTCCATTGCCCATCCAGCCTACAAAATGGGAAAAGATCTTCACCAACCCCACATCTGGCAGAGGGCTGATCCCCAAAATATATAAAGAACTCAAGAAACTAGACATCAAAATAATGAACAATCCAATTAAAAAATGGGCTATAGCGCTAAACAGAGAATTCTCAAAGGAAGAATTTAAAATGGCCAAAAGACATTTTAGTCATCAGGGAAATGCAAATCAAAATGACTTTGAGACACCATCTTACACCTGTCAGAATGGCTAAGATCAAAAGCACTGCAGACAACTTATATTGGAGAGGATGTGGAGGAAGGGGAACACTCCTCCACTGTTGGTGGGAGTGCAAACTTGTACAGCCACTTTGGAAATCAGTGTGGCGGTTTCTCAGAAAATTGGGAATCAATCTTCCTCAAGACCCAGCTATGCCACTCTTGGGCGTATACCCAAGGAATGCTCAATCATACCACAGGGACACATGCTCAACTATGTTCATAGCAGCACTATTTGTAACAGCCAGAACATGGAAAAAACCTAGATGCCCCTTACCTGAAGAATGGATAAAGAAAATGTGGCACATATACACAATGGAGTACTACTCAGCAGAGAAAAACAATGACATTATGAAATTTGCAGGCAAATGGATGAGACTAGAAAATATCCTGAGTGAGGTAATCCAGACTCAGAAGAACAAACATGGTATGTACTTACTCATAGGAGGATACTAGATGTAAAACAAAGGCTAACCAGACAACAACCCACAACTCCAGAGAAGCTAGCTAACAAGGAGGACCCAAAGAGGGACAAATGGATTGTTCAGGGAAGGGAAAATAGATGAGATCTCCATTAGTAAACTGGGGATGACTGACATTTATTTTTAAATTGCATGTAGGTGTGTCTCTGAGTTAGCATGTGCACATGAGTGCAGTACCAGTGGAGGCCAGAAGAGGGCATCAGCTCTCCTGGAGCTGGCATCACAGGCTCCTGTGGTCTGCCCTATGTGGGTATTGGGAACTGGACTCAGGTCCTCTGCAAGAGCAAGAAGCACTCCTAACCACTGGGCATCTCTCAAGCCCTAATGTGTTTTTCAGTCATAAAAGTCATATCTCAGGGTTGGAAAGATGGCTCAGTGGCTAAGTGCACTGGCTGCTCTTCCAGAGGACCTGAGTTCGATTCCCAATACCCACATGGCAGCTCACAGCTGTCTGTGACTCCAGTTCCAGGGGATTCAACATGCTCACATGGATGTACATGCAGGTCAAGCCAATGCACATAAAAGAAAAATAAATAAATCATTAAAAATGTCACATTTCTACTCAAAACCCACATGTGAATAAATAAGTAAATAAATAAATAAGAAGGAAATAATTTTTTTTTTTGAAGACCAGAGAGGTGACTCAGCAGATAAAGGTGCTTTCTGCCAGGCCTGATGACTTGAGTTCAATCCCTGGTAGCCACATGTAAAGAAAGAACCAACTCAAGCCTCAAGTTGTCCTCTGACATACACAGTGCGCGCGCACACACACACACACACACACACACACACACACACACACACACACAC
>CABHPR010119012.1:45223-61665 GCA_902168415.1 Peromyscus melanophrys
CACACACACACACACACACACACACACACACACACACACACACACACACACCCTGTGGCATGTGCACATAGCCCCTATCCCTGCCACATATAATTAAACAATATTTATGTATTTCTTAAAAAGAACTTTTAAAACACCCCCACGTGTCTAGTAGCTGCTTATAGGACTACACAGGTAAGGTGCATTATTTTGGAACGTTCTCTTGGACAGCAAGCTCCCCACTGCAGCAAGCCTTTTTACTGCATAGGAAATGCAGGAAAGCTCCAGATGGCAAGGAATCCTTCAGACTGCCTCTGTGTGTAAATGCCATGGAGAGGTCCCTGCCAACTCTGAAGGACGTGTTGGGACGTGAGGGGTAAGTGAGAAGACAGCTGCCATAGCGTCAGACCCACAGAAACTTCAAGGCTGTCACACAGGCTTCATCTGCAGTGTGACCACTGAAGACCTCAGACCTTCCTACAGCATCTGCTGTGATTTGGACAGCAGAGTCCAAGTTCGGTCTCTGAGATCAGTATGTAGGGGGTGTTGGGAAAGCAGAGCTTAGCTGGGGTTCTTTGGGGGTTGCTGTCCTTGAAAAGAACTAAGGTAGGGCTCGTGGGACCCTGGTGAGGTCTTACCAGTATAGACTGTAAAAGAATAAGCCTGGTGGATGGAGAGATGGCCCAGTGCTTAAAAGCACTGGCTGCTTTTGGAGAAAACCTGAATTCAGTTCCTAGCACTCACTCTGGGTGGCTCATAACCACATAAAAACTCCAGCTCCAGGGGATCTGATGCCTTTTACTGGCTTCCACCAGCACTGAGCCCATATGGACCTAGAATATTGAACCTAGAAGTCTGGCTTAGTCCCCAGGGGGCACTATTGGGAAGTATGGGAGCCTCCAGAGGTGAGGCCAGGAGGAAATTGGGTTATGGGGAGTTCCTCTTCCAGGGTTCAAAGCTTTGGAGATGCTTGATTGCTGCATGGACCCTGCAAAGCCTGAGACACAGGAAACTTTGGCTTATCTCATGTATTATATCAACCTGGGCTGGCGAACACACCTGCCTCGGGAGTTTTGTTATGCATGGAAAACTAAGTCCATGTCTATATATTAATAGCTGCCTTTACCTTGGATCCTATACATTTCCAATTTTCAACATCTCTGGCTTTTTGTTTAGGGAACCAAGGATTAAATTTTACAGTTGCTTGTACAAAATTACAGAGTTCTTGAGCACTCTGAATAATTTGCTCCATAAGATTTTAACAAATATTTCAATAATTGTATAAAATGCTTTGTCTCAGAGAACTGGGAAGAATCCATATTAATTCCACTCTCTCACTTATTGTTATGAACCCTTGAATAAGAGGACCAAATTCTTGCCCCTAATTTCTATTTAAAGAAAAATTTTCTTACTGTCTTAGTCACTGTTCTATTGCTGTGAAGAGATGCTGTGACCATGACACTTCTTATAAAGGAAAGCATTTAATTGGGGTCTTTCTTACAGTTTAGAGGTTTAGTTCATTACGGTCATGGCAGGGAGCATGGCAGCACACAGGCAGACATGGTGCTGGAGAATTAGCTAAGAGTTCTACATCTGGATCCACAGGCAGCAGGAAGAGAAACTCTGGGCTTGGAATGGCTTTTGAAAGTCAAAGCCCACCCCCAGTGACACTTCCTCCAACAAGGCCACACCTTCTAACCCTTTCAAGCAGTCCACTCCCTGCTTACCAAGTAGTCAGAGCTATGGGCCTATGGGGGCCATTCTCACTCAAACCACCACACTTACCTTCTCCAAGTGTTGAGCCCCTCACATTGGACACTTGTGGGGGCTCTTGCAGATGCTTCAGCCACACCAGTAGAGGAACTATCTGCAAGAGCTAAGAAGAAAATCTGGTTAGGTAGCCAAGCTGGTTCAAACTTCTGACCCCAAGCAGTTTATTTTTAACATATTTAAACACAGTACAATTTCAGAAAATTTTCCTCACGACATTTATCACAACAAAGCTTAAGGCATGACTACATCAAACTCCTTTGCAAAGTGCATGGGACCTCTCTTATGAGAATGGGCTCTATTGACTGAGAAACAGTTCTCAGGAATCTGGGGAATTTGGGTGAAACCTGGTTCTACACAATAGCGAAGATCACCAGGCTATAAACAACATCCACTCCCAACCTTCTTGGCGGGAAAAGGGTGTAAATTCCTTCTGTTGAAGAGAAAAGCCTGCATGTACAATATTCCTGGTTTCTCTAGTGCTATGTGAGCACCAGGACCTTGTGCCTTTCTACAGAATGGAATTAATTTGTATGCAGCTCTAAGGCCCGTAGATGACCCCAGGACTTAAAGGCATATACTGCTACCCTGTGGTGGCAGGGTATGCCTTTAATGCTAGCACTCAGGAGGCGGAGACAGGTGGATCTCTGTGAGTTCCAGGCTAACCTGAAACTACACAGAGAAACATGGTCTCAAACAAAGAGAGCATGTACTGCTCATGCAGAGGGCTTGAGCTCCATTCCCAGCATCCATGTTGGGAGGCTCACACTGCCTGTACCTTGCAGCTCCAAGAGATTTAAGCCCTCTTCTGACAGCTCTTCTGGAAACAATGGGCTACTGCACTCACATACACAAGCACATACACATGCACTTAATTAAAAATAAAATAAATCTTTAAAACACATACACAAAATCACAGCTATTACTTCAGCAAGGACAAGAGTTTATTTTGGAACCAAACATGAGTGATCATGATTTTGGAACACTGATTTACTAATTACCCCAAATTCCAAGTTTCAATATGGTAACAATTTCATGAAGCTTTTGTAGTAAAAACCAAACCAATGGGTGGAAGCACTTGATATACATTTGTGGAAACATCAGGTAGGCAGTTTTCAGGCAAGCGGGGAAGACCTCAAGTATGGAATATCAGACATCATCTGATTAAATTCTTAGCCTTTGGTTGCTAGAAGCTTTTGCTCTGGTACATTAATATATTATCAAGGTGTCATTTGGTAGTCATAAGGCTATCAGGTCAGACACAGAGACTGGCAATGACTGGATATTAGGGGGGTGAATGATACCCAAGGTGATTTGTAATTGGACTGTGGAATTGCACCATTCGAACCTTTCCACAATTCAAATTAAAGTTCTAATTAGCCAGTCAGTTTTCATAGAGGGCAAGGTGTAGCCTGGGAGTGGTGGCTAATGTCTTTAATCCCAGCACTTGGGAGGCAGAGGCAGGTCAATCATATATATACACGCTGTTAGCATTCAGGCATCTTTACTGGGCTGCCCTTAGGGTCCTAACAGGACATATCCTCAGCTGCAGCCACTAAGAGCACACCCTGTGCACATTCCCTACGTTTCCTTATAAAAGGCCAGCTCTGTACACCTGCCCTCTTTCTCTTTCTCTTCCTTCACTCTTATCCCAAAGGACTGGCATCTGCCCCCTTCTCTGCCCCTTCTCTCCCCTTCCCTCAATAAACCTCCTACATGGGCCCTGTTGTATGGTGTAACTCCTTCCTGCCTTTTTAAAATACAACACATGCACCACATTCATGTCATGCCTGGTGCCTGGGGAGGTCAGAATAGGGTGTTGGATCACCTGGACCAGATGCTACAGGTGGTTGTGGGCCACTGTGTGATTGCTGAAACCAAACCAGGGTCCTCTGAAGGCCAAAGAAGTGCCCTTAACTGCTGAGCCTTCTCTTCAGCCCCAAGGATCCATATTTCAAGAACATTATCTAGTCTGCAATAGATGCTAGGAACAGATCTCACAGCAGTGCAACTCTGGGCATAGATTCTATTATAATGCGGTGCCACCAGCCTGAGTATTTGTATTTTCATCAAGGTTTATGCTTTCACAGATTTGATACTATTTTTATATGGCTGGGCTTATAAATATCTTCCACTTGAACTTAATAACACAAACCTTACATACATGAATATTATTCCTTGGATTTTGTTTCCATTTGAACTGCATGGAAAGGTCTACAGTCCTATTTTCTTGAATCACTGCATAAACACAGAATATATTTGTATTGATTTTTTTCTTTCCCAAAAATACAGACTGTGTTTTCTTTTCTTTTCTTTTTTCTTTTTTTTTTTTTTGTGGGCAACTTGACACAAGCTATAGTCATCAGGGAAAGGGAACCTCAATTGGGAAAATGCCTCCATCAGGTTGTCCTGTGACGAGTCTGTGGGGCCTTTTCTTGACTGAGGATTGGTGTGGGAAGGTCCAGCCCATTGTGGGTGGAGCCACTCCAGGGCAGGTGGTCTTGGGTTGCGTAAAAAACGGCAAATGGAGCATACCATAGAGAGGCCAATAACCAGAGCTCTCTGCTTCAGTTCCAGCCATGGTTCCAGCCTTGGCTTTCCCTTGATGGTGGAAAGCCCAACAAACCCTTTCCTCCCCAGGTTGTTTTTGGACAGTTTGTTGTTTGGTTTTATTTTCCTACAGTAATAGAGAAGCTAACTAAGCCAGAATACAACTTGAGCTGCACCTTCTGTAAGATGCTGTTTAAGTGCACGTCACAGTGAAGACTGAGGTGTCACTTTCTGTTCCCAAGACTTCATGGTGCTTGGGTTGAAGAGACATCTGTCATTACAGGGATCAGTGTCCTTTGAGGATGTAGCTGTGGACTTCACCTGGCAGGAGTGGCAGGGCCTGGATGCTGCTCAGAGGACCCTCTACAGGGATGTGATGCTGGAGAACTACAGCAGCCTGGTGTTCGTGGGTGAGTCTGACTCCTCTGTAAATCTACTAGCAACTCCTTTCTGCTTGGTTGAGAACTAAGAGAATATGGCTAACTGTTGGTAGTAGCTCGATAGACACTTTAGGAGAGAAACCCCCATGCATATTTATGTAGGACAGTGTGTCTTTGCAATACATTTACTGAGGTGCAATGATTATCTGATGGTAGTTGGTGAGGCTGTGAGCTCAGGTATTCTTTGTATGTGGATCATTTAAAACTTCTCTGACAGCTATTATGAAATACTCAGGTAATTTACCAACTATAAATTCACTGCTGTGCTATTGAACATTACAGGTTTTTCATTCCTTCCAAAGGCACCCCAGCAGCTATATATATCTTTTTTCTGTGTCTTTGTCCTGTATCTTTTCCACACTCTAGCAACCAGTACTTTACAGTTTTGAGGTAAATTATAGCTTGTAAGCATGATGGGAACATGCCAGGTTTTGTTTCTGTGCCTGTCACATTTTACTTATGTCTTCTGACATTGCTGGGGAGAGAGAATAAAAGTTCCATGCATTTTCATCTGTCCTGATGAATGAATGAGTTTCCTGCAATAGAGAGCAAAGATGAATCTCAAGCAGCTCTCACTGAAAATTGCACCCTAAGGCAGTGTTTACATCTTTATGCTACAGGAGGATAATCAGATACATTTCCTCATTGGAATCTGTTGAGTGATTATGTGAGTCCTGTGAGGGAATGTTACCAGCCCTTTCACCTTCCTGGGAGACCTAGATATCTACTCTCTAGTTCTCTTTACCTCATTACCATGACTGCTGGCGAAGGCCTCCTACAGCTCAGCATCACAGCTGCAGCTCATCTCAAACTATTCCATCATTTAAAAAATCCCTCCAGCTGTATCCATGTCACTGTTCATGAAGTTGTGTATACATGCCACATTCTCTTTACCATTTCTTCTGTTGATTGTAACCCACTTGATTTTATATCCTGGGTTTTATGGACAGTCTTACAGCAATGATGGCAGTGCAAATTTCTCTGCAAAATGTTTCTATAATCTAAATGTATATACTTACACACACATACTCAAAAGTGGGAGAGTATTGCTCTGTAGTATTTCTATATTTTGTTTTGTTTGTTTGAGATAGGTCTCATGTATGCCACACTGAGTTTGGATTTCATATATAGCAGAGTTTGAATTTCTGATCTCAGAACACAGTATGTGAGACCACTGCTGGCTTATTTGGTTCTTGGGATTGAAACCAGGGCTACTTGAATACTAGGCAAGTGCCCCGCCAATGAACTACGTCTCTATTCCCTGGATCTATTTTTTAAAGAAACATAAACTACATTTCTTTTTTCTCTTTTGGGGAGGTATTGGGGGTGTTCAAGACAGGTTTTTTTTCTGTGTAGTCCTGGCTGTCTTGGAACTTGCTTTGTAGACCATTCTGGCCTTGAGCTCACAGAGATTCACCTGCCTCTGCCTCCCATGCATTTCTTATTATCAATACTAATTTATATTTCTGCCATCAGTTTCCTAAACTTCCAATTGATTTTTTGTTTTGTTAGGAATTTGTGAACCTTTGTTCACTGGGCACTCTGCAGCTCAGCATTATCATTGTCTGGGTCAGCTTTTGCAGTCATTCTAGTAGCCATGTGCAAGGTCACAGTTGAGAACTCCAGGAAAATTTATGGCTGGTTCTTTTTAAGGCCACTTTCCATATCTAGGATGTCCTAAGTAGCATTTAGTTGGGGTTTTTTGTTTGTTTGGTTTTGGTTTTTGGTTTTTTGTTTGTTTTTACTCTTTTGTTAACCACCCACCCAGCTCCCAAATAATCACATGAGACTTATTCTTACTTATGAATGCCCAGCCTTAGCTTGACTTACTTCTACCTAGCTTTTCTTAACTTAAATTATCCCGCCTACCTTTTGCCTTTATTTATTCTATATTCCTTTCTTTCCTTCTTATTCCTTGGCTGGTTGTGTGGCTGGGTATCCCTGGCATCCTCCTCTTCTTCTCCTGCTCTCACTCTTCTCTTTTCTGTCTTTCTCAGCCTAAATTTCTCCTCCTATTTATTCTCTCTGCATACCAGCCCCACCTATCCTTTTTACTGCCTAGCTATTGACTGTTCAGCTCTTTATTAGATCAATCAGGTGTTTTAGGTAAGCAAAGTAACACAGCTTCACAGAGTTAAACAAATGCAACGTAAAAGAATGCAACACATCTTTGCATCATTAAACAAATATTCTACAGCATAAACAAATATAACATATGTTAAATAATATTGAACAACAAAGTTGTCTTTCCAATTTCTTCTCTTTGTCTCTTCTTGTCATCTGCTTATTGAAATTTTAAAAATTATTTTGTGTAATTTATTGTGCCACTTGAGAGTAATATTCCAAAGAGTGAAGAACATGAGTGTAAACTAACAAATTTGAATGCACCCACCATAGCCCAAATCAACAATGAGATTGTCTTTCTTCAGTGGACTTGACAGCACTTAATGATGAAACTTAATAATTTCTCTATGATTTCCCATTTACAGGGCACTGCACAACCAAACCTGAGTTGATCTTCAAGTTAGAGCATGGATTTGGGCCTTGGAGTAAAGCAGAAGCCTCAGGTCTGTGAATGTATACTGGGCAAAGGAGATGAACCAGAAGAGAGGTCACTGGGTGTTGGTCATAGTGTGCTGTTTTCACCAGTCCTGAAGACAGCTGGTAATATGAACCAGATACACAGCATTTGTGGTCCTTAGAGAGTTCTCCCTGTCAAGCCACTTTGCTGATTCTGTTTTTGTTTTTATTTTTGTTTGATGGTTTGGTTTGTTGGTTGGTTTTTCAGGAAAGGATTTCATTGTGTTACAATCCTACCTGTCCTGGATCTCACTCTGTAGACCAGGCTGACCTTGAACTCACAGAGACCTGCCTGCCTCTGCCTCCTGAGTGCTAGGTTTAAAGGCATGCACCACCACTGCTCAGTGAAATATATATACATATATTCTTTTACTTGACAAAAACCCCATCCCTGAATATATCTTAGGCAAATTGTGTTACTTTAAGCAGTTCTCAGTTGTGCTTCCTCCTTGTTTTTGTAGTAGGCTTCCTTTTTACTGTTAACAAAGTAGATTTTTATTATGTGTTGTTTACATATTCATTAGATACTTGGATTTTGCTCACCTGTTAGCAGTCATTTATGTAATTGTGGTAACCCCAAGGGTAATGGCACCAGTACATCTTTACAGAGCTCTGACTCAGAAGAGAAGAGTGAAGACAGAGTCTGTCATGATTTATCATATTAATGAGCTCAAATCAATGATGAAGTAAGTGCTTTCAAGGATGTTTACCAGGAAGAGATTAAAAAAATACTTGTGGAGGACTGTGGGAGTTCAGCCCCCACTCTCTCCCCCTTCTAGGATTATTAGGAAGAGGAGAGAGAGATAAAAAATATTAGGTAGAAAGAGAGACCTAGCTGTCAAGAAGAAAGACAGAAACATAGGCTAGCTTAGGGAGGGCATGGGTCAATACCCAGTAGCCTCAAAGGTGTATTCAAAACGCCATTTATAACATGCCAAGGGGAGAGGCAAAAGATCTCCTCCTTGCAAAATCAATGCACACTGTACAACCAAATGTAGACCCTTCCAAAAACCTGGTAAACATGCCCGTGGCCAAATCATCTTTTTACACAGCCCTGCCGGGTAAAACAAGCTCAGATTCTCTGACCCTGAGTAATTTGGGCCTCCACAAATTCTCCCTTCTTAATAATATAAATCTCAAATATAGGTACAGATCTTAACTCTATGCAGCTCTGAATCAGGTTATCCACTAAGAGCTTTCAAATAGCTGGAGTAATTTTAACAATACTCCTGCTCCTTATGGCTACTATGCCTCCTAGTAAAGGAATAGATGATAAAGATGGGATGGCCTTTTTGAAACGGTATAAGATGTCTATAGCAGTCTTAGCTACAGCAAGCCCTTTTTTTTAAAATCAATAAACTCTGGATGCAGCCTCATCAAATAAATCAATAAACTCCTGATGCAACTGCACCAAACCTAAAGACTCCTTAGCATCACCAAACCATCGTTCATCAATATCAACAGCTTAACATAATTCTGGCATAAACATTCCTATACATAATTACAATTCTCACAAACTTACATCCAAAAGCAAACTCTAAATAGAGCTGTTTATACTTTACAAACTTTACCAAACATCCAAAAGCAATTTTTAATAGAACTATACAAAATGTAGCATACATTAGCATAAGTTAACATTAATCCACTAAAGTGTCAAGAAAATACATGTTTTTCAAAATTAAAGAGACTGAGGAATATTAACTCCCCATTTTCTCTATAATTTTTTAAACTGCATCTTGAGCCTGGTTAGAAAAAAAACCCCAAACTTCTCAATTTCTACACAAAACCAGTTCCATTTTTTACACAAACAGTTCCATTTCTACACAAAGTCAGTTCGTGAATCACCACAGTTAATAAAGTAGGTATGCATACACAAAACAGTTCATAAGTCATAACAGTTGATAGAATCTGTGTATATATGTATGTATGCATATGTAAAGTCAAAATTGATCCATTGCAATTGAATCACTCCTGTCCATCTCATTTCTTAAGTCTAAAAAGTTCACAAAGACAGTTCTGGTACCAGTTTTAAAGTTCCACCGAAAGCTTTCTGATACCAGTCTTAAAGTTCCAAACATGAAGAAACCCACAACCAAAAATTTTTGCAGTTTCCCTGAATGCAGCAATTCAGTTCAAACCAGCATCTCTGTAACTTTCACTCTCAGCTACCCCTGTACTTTGCAGTCCATAGCCTTCCCTTAGGAAATTTTGATCCAAGGCTAAACCTGTTTGCTCCACAATAGCTGGCTGGTGCAGAGTGCTCTCAAAAGAGACCTTCTTATAGCCAGCAAACAGAAACTGCACAGTTTTGGCTGCTGTCTCAAATAACAGCAAAGCCTTTGTCCCAATCTGCTTTTTTTAAATTATTATTATTTACAGTCCTGGTCCTAGGGCTGAGGGCTCTCAACTGCCTCTTGCCCCTAAGGCTCAAGGTTTCCCCCAGATGCTATTAGTTACCACTTTCATTCAGCAACCCAGTCTGGGAGGAAACCCAGCCATGGCTAGTCACAGCTGATGCACCCAGCTGTGTTACCTGCCTTGCCAGGGGTCTTGCTCTGTGCAATGCTTACACGCTGCTGGTAGGGTCTCAATCCCTGTACATTTCATTGTGGGGAGGATTTCAATACCCCCGCTGCTCTCTCCACACCAGGGCTCATTCCACCCTGGCATTCTGTCAGCCAGCATCTTCCCTTGGGTCCAGCACCAGCATCTGCCACAGTTCTACCCTTAGGGATGCTGCCTAGCCTCTGCAGGGACCCTGCTGTCCCTGGAACACTCTCAAACTTGAAGGTGACTGCTCCTTGGCCCTCCTGGTGCATGCCCTGCATCTTTCACTGGAGGCTTTGTCTCTCACACAGCTGCCACAGCACCCTGTGCTCTCATTCTCTCACTACCCATGTGGCTCTGCTCTAGTCACTGGGGCCTGAAGTCTCTGCTTCACTCTCCAAGCCACAGCCACTGCCTGCCGTTGGCATCCTCCACCAAGTCTCTGCTGGACTTGTCAAGGTCGCACATAACATCAGGCCATGTCTCTCCAGCTGGCTCATGGCGCTCTCCTCCATGGCTCTTTTGCGGTGGAAAGTGTGCAGAACCCTGCTGCTTGCATTGACTTACTTAATGTCTGCCACCCATGAAGCTATGAAACCTCGTGGGTCTCAGTTGCCAATGTCTACTTTGGGCAGCTGCAGTTCCCGGGGCTGCTGCTTGCTGCTTGCAATGGGGGCTTCTCTAGCCACTCAGACTGCTAAGTTCACTGTGGCTGCTAGTTCTTGGATGCTGCTTTCTGCACCCCAGGTCTTGTCCATACTCAGGGAGGGGGAACTACTCCCTTAATATAAGTTACTTTATATTAAACCTTCACCATATTGCTAGACCTAAAGCCTATATTCTCCCCCAATATACCTAAGCCTACACAATATCCTTATACCTAAAGCCTATATTACCCTAATATACCTAAGCCTACATTTCTCATACTAAACTTGTGACTTACTTTATTAGAGAGAAAGACACAGAAACAGAGACAGAGAGAGATACTTATTGCAGCCTAACTTTAACTACTCTCAAATTAATTCATTAATTCATTACCAGGCATGTCCCCCCCCCTGCTCTCGCAGTTCCCTCTTCTCTCTTATCCTTTGTACCTAAGTCCCTGTTGAGCCACCACCTGTGGGGGTCCTTGGGAGTTCAGCTCCCACTTTTCCCACCTATTCTAGGGTTCTTAGGAGGAGGAGGAAAGGATAAAAAAATTTTAGGTAGAAAGAGAGACCTAGCCAATGAGAAGAAAGACAGGAACACAGGATAGCTTTGGGAGGGCCTGATCAATACCCAATAGCCTCAAAATTTTATTCATAAGGCTGTTTATAACATGCCAAGGGGAGCAGCAAAAGACCTCCCCCTTGCAAGATCAAAGCACACCATACAGCCAAGTGTAGACCCTTCCAAACACCTGTAAAACATGCTTGTAGTCAAATCATCTCTTAATGCAGCCCTGCTGGGTAAAGCAAGCTCACATTCTCTAACCCTTAGTAATTTGGGCCTCCACAAATACTTGGTTTCAATTTTAGAAGGCACAAAGTGAACTTCCTAAGTGCTCATTCATTTATTTTAATTGAACTTTTTAAGTGACCATTTTCAAATCATACATAGGTAGTTATAAATTAAAGCCCGCCAGGCGGTGGTGGCGCACGCCTTTAATCCCAGCACTCGGGAGACAGAGCCAGGCAGATCTCTGTGAGTTCAAGGCCAGCCTGGGCTACCAAGCGAGTTCCAGGAAAGGCTCAAAGCTACACAGAGAAACCCTGTCTTGAAAAACCAAAAAAAAAAATAATAATAATTAAAGTCCTGGTAATGATCATGAATGGAATTAAGATACAAATCAGAAAATTCCTAGGCTCAGGTGTATTTAGTATATTTATTATTATTTTCTAAATTTAATATCTAATATATACATGGATATAAATTAAAAATGAGCTGCCAAAATGGTTCAGTTGCTCTCCAAGAAGCCCAATGACTTGAATTTGATTCATAGGATCCATAATGTGGAAGGAAAGAAATGATTACCACAGTTGTCCTCTGGCCCCCACCCATGTGCTATGATGAGGGAAACCAGCTCCCTCTTATTCCCCCAAGGTACTCTTGAGCAGGGAGAAATGTGGAACTTGTAGATAGAAGTATATGTAGAGAGACAGACAGAAAACACAGGATAGCCTCAGGAGGGCCTGGGTCTGAACCCACCAACCCCTTCTGTCTCTACTAAAGGGCTTTTTAAAGGAATGCCAAGGGGTGGAGCAAAAGACCTCCTCCCAATACAGCCAAGTGCAGACCATTCCAGACACCTGGTAACCATGCACATGGTCCAGCCATCCCCTAATGCAGCCCTGCTTGTAAAGCAAGCTCAAATGTCACTAGGATCCTTTGTGGGCTCCCACGGGTCCCTCCTCTTAATTTTTTAAAAGAGTCCCTTGGGCCTCAGTTAAGCTGAGGTCTGTCTTAGATCGTCCTTTTCAGACAGACAACCCTTACCCGTCTTGGAGGTACACTTTCCATCAAGTGCCATCTGGCTTAGATCGGGAAGCTGGCAAGAGAAATTTGCCCATCCTTGGCTCTCAGCCTAGGGTAGGAGAGGGTACTGAGCTCAACTTAGCTCTGGCCCAGGTTCCTATTGAGCTTAAAACCACCACAGTGATCTCCATAGCTGCCTTACTTTCCAGTACAAGAATAGAGGATAATAGAGATAACATATCTTTTTTGGAGTGGGTCTTAAGATGTCTATAACAGCCTTAGCTGTGCCAAGCCCTCTCTTAAATCAAAAACTCTTGATGCAATCCACATCAGATAAACTACATCAAACTTAAAGATTCCCTTAGCTTTTTACCAAACTCTGGCTCATTAATACTAGTATAAACATTATATATTTATAACTAGCATGACTATTTACCACATGTATTTATACTTCTTACAAACCTACATCACTGTTCATATTTAAACTTACATTTTATAGGACAACTTTATAAACCTTAGCAAGCAGCTAGAAGTGTATTCTTAGCATCAACTATCACTATACATGTTTACCCTTTTTACAAACTTAATTCAAAGGGAAACTATAGGACCGCCTTACAAACTTTATCACTCATCTAGAAATTATTTTTGACAGACCTATTTACATTATCTTTCAACAAGCCAGAGTACATGAATCAAGAATCACCACAGTTAAAATTGCAGGTGAACTCAAAACTGCCTCATTTTTGAAGTTCACAGTCAGTCTTGATAACCTCCTTAAAATTCCCCTGATAATTGGAAACCAGAGCCCAATTCGCCAGTGGCTCTTTCAGTCCTAGGATTTAATGAGTACTGTTGCTATGGAGTTGTAACATTTGTCGCTAGGGGACTGTAACACTCGGGACAGTGCCTCTCCCCCAAAGTCACCTTTACTGCCAGGCTCTCTCAGCCATTCTGGAACCAACAGAGATGCACTCAGTGGCAGACGGTTTTTAACTAGGGGTTGTTCATTTACCCAACTTATTGCAGCTTTCCTAAGCTACAATTCAGACAAACATTTCTGTTACAGCATAACTTTTGGTTTGCACTATGGAAAAGCCTCCCTTTAGGATGAGGGTAAAATTACTGTATTGAGCTGCCTTAAAGCTCTTAGCAAAATCTTCTTGTGCAGCTACTAGATAGTATCCCAAAAGAGCCTGCACTGATTCAAGGTTAGTCAGGCAAAAGCAGAATGGCTCCCAAGTTTCATTTTTTTTTTTATTAACTAGTAACAAAACCTTTGTCCCAACCTTCTCAGCAGTCCTGTTTTCCTCAAACTGCAGGAAGGAACCTCAATATCAGGAAAATTGATTTAGCTGCTTTTTACCCCAGTTCCTCTGGAGGAATGTCATTGGAGCTGACATTCCTCTGTTCCATACTCCTCACCAAACACTTAGGTAGCCATTGAACTTCATTTTCATCTTGTAAAAAGACATAAACATGTCCTTGACCCCATCCTAAAACTGGGTTGGGACCCTTCCATATTCCTAAGCCGGGATCTTTCCATTTCACCTGAGTAAAAGTCGCTTGGGTGCCATCATGCCAAAATCTGTGGCAGATTACTCACAGGTATCCATATTCAAAAAATTCAGAACGAAAATAGCATGATTCAATGTACTATGTGGTGATTGAGGGTAAATTTCCCTTGTCTTTATATTTTGAAGTTGTGTCTTAAGACTACCATGAGCTGTCTGTACGATTCCTTGTCCTTTAGGATTATAAGGAATGCCTGTTTTCTGCTCAATTTGCCATTGGACACAAAATTGCTGAAATGCTTTGCTACTATATCCAGAACTGTAGATGTAACCGTCTTGTTAAATAATGGAACGTCTTGTTAAATAAGAAACACAGAGCCAATTGCAAAGTTAAAAAGCCCAAGAGGTCAGAGCAAAAGCTAAGAGCTAAAAACCTTACCCTTCACTGCCGCTGCTGTCCTCCTCTGCAAGAGACCTACATCCTGTGTGTTTGTCCTTTTTATTGACTTTCTATTCTGCCTTCTCATTGGTTATAAACCCAACCACATGACCTTCTCATCACTGCCCGTCTGTACAGACCTCCAGGTCTTCTATGGTTGGTATTGAGATTAAAGGCATGTGTCTCCATGCTGGCTGAATCCTTGAACACACAGAGATCTGCCTAGCTCTGCCTCCCAAGAGCTGGGATTAAAGGTGTGCACCACCACCGCCCAGCTTCTGCTATGGCTTGCTATTAGCTCTGACTCCCAGGCAACTTTATTTATTAACATACAAATAAAATCACATTTCAGTACAATTAAATTATCACCACATTTTCCCTTTTCTATTTTAATAAAAAGAAAAAAGGAAAAAGATTATAACTAACATAACAAAAACTATATACAAAAGTACAATAACTATATACAATATATACAAGTAATAAATACCTAAACAATGTCTAGTCCATTCGTATTTGACAAATTCAGAGAAAATAATTCCATTATCTATCTTATTTTGGTAAGTCCAAAATGTATCTAATTCACTTTCTATCCTAACTAATCTTCAACTATAATTAATTAATCTTTAAATATAACTAACTAATCTTCAACTAAACTAACTAATCTTCAACTCCCTCAGAGACCCAAGAAGGAAATAATATTACCTAACAAAAATAAAAACAGGAAGTGCATGCAAGCAGCTTCCAAAAAAATTGTGAGTTGACAGAAACAGCCAGCTCCCTGGACAGTTACTCAAGGTTTCTCCACGGTGTTGGGGCATCATCTTCAGCCTATAGGCTTAGCGTATCTGACAAACTCATTTGTGAAGTAGGATGTACACAAGGTCAACAGTTTGACCTCACATTGGGTGAGAGCAGTCCATGTACCAGAAACACCCGAATTCCACTAGTGTCATGTCCTGATTCAGGATTTTAAATTCTGGAAATTGTTGATGGTTTTTTTTAATTCAGCTGTCCATTCTTCTTGGCTGTGTGTGTGTGTGTGTGTGTGTGTGTGTGTGTGTGTGTGTGTGTGTGGCTTCATCTTGGCATCCCATTCTTCTCCACATCCCTCTATTAAATGCCAGTCTACTATTGAGAGGTGTGAGCTTAGTTACTCTTCAAGAATAACTGTTTCAGTTGTTGTTTCATTGCACATCAGAAGCCACTGGCCCACTGCCTGTTCAGTTGCCTTCGAAGAAAAGGGCACTGTACCTTTTCCAGATTGCAAAGGCCACTTCAGGGATGGTGCCATATTGTCCTGGCCTCAGAGGATGCCTGTTGTTAAAGCCACAACCACACTTGTCTTGGCAAGAATCAGTAGTCCTTTATTTCATGTCCTATCTGTCCTGTTTGTCAGCAGTTGATTTGAGGATACTTTGTTATCAAGTGGCTAACTTTTGCCACAATGAAGGTTAACTCCATATGCAGTTTCTTCAATGCCCATATTTTCTCTGAAGTAGATTGGTACTGCCAGGAGCTGACATGTCTCATAGTCATAACAAAAAAATTTTTTTTCTAAGTTATTAAAACATTTTAAATGCCATATTCTGTAGATCTCTGAAGGGTTTGAAGGTGACCTGTCTATCTAAAATGTATCTCCTCGATCTTGAAAACATACCTAACATGACTACAAGTTCTATTAAAATGTCTAACTACTAACTTTCATTTCTTTATATCCTAATAGTTGGTAATAATAACATTCAAGAATCAGCAAATTGCATTACATTGTTAAATGAACGGTATAAGTACAATTAAAAATATACATATAGCATTTTCTAACAATATCAATTTCAATATATATAATTTGTATATAATATAAAACAATCCAATCCAATGTAAACTAGTAATTATCTTTTTCTTTTTCTTTTCTTTTTTTTTAAACAAGAACCTTAAATCTAATCTCCTTTGCTTAGCCCTTTTCCTAACCCTTAACAACAACTTGTAACCAACCCTCCTAAACAATGAAAATTATCCCAGACCCAAAACCCATTAAAAAACCGAAAAACCACACCACACACCACCTCTTTGGGAATGTGGGCGTTGTATTCTTAAAATTGCTTTCTGCTGGGTATGGGCGAAGGTATCTTTATTCTGAAAAGAAAAATTTTAGATTAATTGTCAAATTCTAGGAAA
>CABHPR010119013.1:0-12443 GCA_902168415.1 Peromyscus melanophrys
ACCCCTTTGACCCCAGGGCTTGGGAGGCAGAGGCAGGAGGATCGCTTGAGTTCAGAGCCAGCCTGGTCTACAGAGCAAGTTCCAGGACAGCCAGGACTACACAGAGAAACCCTGTCTCGAAAACCACTCCCCTCCCCCCCCAAAAAAGAAAGAAAAAACCCTGGGCTGGAGCGGCTTCTGGCTCCATGGTTAAAGCAATGGCCACTCTTCCTGAGGACCCAGCCTCAGCTCCTAACACCTGTACAGCAGTTCCAGGGGATTGGATGCTCTCTCTGGCCTCTGAGGGCACCGCATGCAGATGGTACACAGACACACAGGCACACAAAACGCCAAAATCAATACATGCCTTGTTTTTTAAGAGAAGAAAAACCCCACCCCAGGCTGGCAAGAAAGCGCAGTAGGCCAAGCCTGGCAATATGAGTTCAATTCCCAAGACCCACCTGGGGGAAGGCTGGAAGTGACCCCTACAGGTTGTCCTCTGACCTCCACAGGTGGCACATGTGGATACACACACATAAATAAATATAACTTTTAAAAAAAAACCTACCTCTAGAACTAAGTTCTTTTTTTTTGAGCTGAGGATTGAACCCAGGGCCTTGTGCTTGCTAGGCAAGCGCTCTACCACTGAGCTAAATCCCCAACCCCTAGAACTAAGTTCTTTAAAACTCATCGAATTATGAAGTAAAAAGTAAAAGGCTGGGCAGTGGTAGCGCACGCCTTTAATCCCAGTGCGCAGGAGGCAGAGGCAGGTGGAGTTCAAGGCCAGCCTGGTCTACAGAGCAAGTTCTAGGACAGCCAGGGCTACACAGAGGAACTCTGTCTTGAAACAAACAAAACAAAAATAAATAAAAATTTACAGTGGAGTTATGAAATGAATACTTCTTTGCAATTAAAAATCACCATGTAGTATTGTATTTTGAGGTAAAATTTCTAAGCTAGATGGCCAACACCTAAGTAAGTTTATGGAGACATTGGTAAATGGCTCCTTTAAATGTTTTCCTGCAATCTAGCTAGAGAAATAGAGTACTTATTCCATAATCATATTTTGTATTTGGTCTGAGATGGTCTTAGTAATCAAGAACAGCTTACCATTCTGATAGATGGAGTCATAGCATAGCACAACTACACTTCTCCCTTTTTTTTTAAGATTTATTTACTTATTATGTTTACAGTGTTCTATCTGCATGTACCCCTGCAGGCCAGAAGAGGGCACCAGATCTCATTACAGATGGTTGTGAGCCACCATGTGGTTGCTGGGAATTGAACTCAGGACCTCTGCAAGAACAGTCAGTGCTCTTAACCTCTGAGGCACCTCTCCAGCCCCACTTCTCCCTTTTTGAGTTCCATACATAAATGCCATATAAATACAGGTTAATTAGGTGGGTTTTTTCTTTTTTTAATTAAATTTTTTTTATTTATTTTACATACCAACTAGTTTCCCCTCCCTCCTCTCATCCCATTCCCTCCCTCCACCTCCTTTTTAACCCCCCATCCACTCCTCAGAGAGGGTAAGGCCTCCCATGGGAGTCCAAACCATGGCATATCAAGTTGAGGCAGGACCAAGCTCCTCCCCTTGCATCAAGGCTGAGCGAGGCATCCCACCATAGGGAATAGGTTCCAAACGGGGACAGATCCTGGTCCCACTGCTAGGAGCCACAAACAGACCAAGCTACACAACTGTCACCCACATGCCTAGGTCGGTCCCATGCAGACTCCCTAGCTGTCGGTCTAGAGTCCCTGAGCTCCCACAAGCTAGGGTCAGCTGTCTCTGTGGGTTCCCTGTCATGATCTTGAGCCCCCTTGCTCATACAATCCATCCTCCCTCTCTTCAACTGGACTCCCAGAGCTCGGCCTAGTGCTTGGCTGTGGGTCTCTGCATCGGCTTCCATCAGTTACTGGATGTAGGTTCTATGATGACAGTTAGGGTAGTCACCAACCTCATTACAGAAGGCCAGTTCAGACACTCTCTCCACTCTTGATGGTAGTCTAAGCTGGGGTAATCCTTGTGGATTCCTGGGAATTTCCCCAGCACCAGGTTTCTCCATAATCCCCTATCCCCTCTATCCCCCCCACCCCCAGTTTACCCAGGAGATCTCTTCTATTTCCCCTTCCCAGGGGGATCCATGTGTCCCTCTTAGGGTCCTCCTTGTTAGCTAGCTTCTCTAAGGCTGTGGATTGTAGTCTGGTTATCCTTTGCTTTACATCTAATATCCACTTGTGAGTTAGTACATACCGTGTTTGGCTTTCTGGGTCTGGGTTACCTCACTCAGGATGATTTTTTCTAGTTCCATCCACTTGCCTGCAAATTTCATGATGTCATTGTTTTTTACTGGTGAGTAATACTCCATTGTGTAAATGTTAGGTGGTTCTTTTATTGAAGAGAAATATCAGAAGGGAGGCAACAAATCTCACACTGAAGAAATTTAACACATTTGCTTTCCTCCTTAAGTTCCTTATCTCTTTATAACTTGCTCCCTGGCAAGTAACAAATTTCAATCTTTTTCCTTTCTTTATATATCTGAGTAGTTTAATTTGAATAATACATGTAAGTACAGCATGTAAATCTGAGTCATATAGTAAATGTCAGCTCAGTTTAAACATGTTCCCAAAATGTCATAAAATAAGATTTTGAAAAAGGACTTTGTAAAATTTAAAACACAAAAATCCGGTGTTCAGAGGCTGGAGCAGGCTGTGGGTAAGAGCTTGCTGCGCGAGGCCCTGGGTTTCCGATCCCCAGCACCAGGTAAAAAGCAGGCACAGTGGTATGGTAGTGTGTATCTATCCCAGTGCTGGGTGCTGAAGGCTTGCTGGTGGAGACAGGGGGACTGCTGGAGCCTGCTCGCAAGCCGGCTTAGACAAACTGGTGAGCTCCAGGTTTGGTGTGTCTCAGAAAATAAGGTGGAGGCTAGCAAGATGGTCACTGGATAAAGGAGCTTATTACCACAGCTGAGGACCTGAGTTTGATCTCCAGGACTCAAAGGAAAGAACCTCTCCAACTCCCGCCTGCAAGCTGTGGGGCACAGACACTAAATAAGTGTAATTACAAAAATGTTTTTAAGGTGAAGAGCAACTAAGGAAGACACCTATGGTCTATTCCTGGCACACACACACACACACACACACACACACACACACACACACACACACAGAGCGTGCTGCACTGGGATCAGGGCTATGAACTTCAAATGCTCCTCAGACTGGACCTGCGCAAGACTCTGCTGTGATATCTCTGATTGCAAGGGGAGCGCACTCTGGAGGGGTCTTGTGGGTGGACCCAGTTGTCCCATGAATAACGGCTCTGCTCATACTGCTGTTACTTGAACACACGCAACCCCACCCTCCACCCACCCCCTCACCCCACACCCCCAGGCAGACACTGCTTTTCCCTCTTAAAGTATGCTGAAATTAATCATAAATCCCGGGGCTTATTTCTCTCCACATTCAAGGGAGAAAGTGCTTAAGAAATTTAGCCAGTTAATAAAATAAATACAAAAGTAGTTATTGTTTTCAGAAGTTAGATCTCACTCAACCTCCTCCACCCCCATGCTTGGGATAAAACCTCAAGCACTCACATACTGGCATCTGGATCATGAGTCTCTGTCAGTGGCTATTTGAACGCTCAGAGGACAGAGGCCCCAGATGGAAACAGATTAGAGTTTTCCTGTCAGTAAGTTTCAGACTGTTCCAGGGTGAGAGGCTTCTTCCACGGCTTTTGGTCTCCTCCTCCATTTGGGGTGGGGAACTTGGGTTTTTTTTTTTGTTTTTTGTTTTTTTTTTGCAGGGCTGGGATCTGAATTGAGATCCTTGTATGTCCTAGGCAAGTACTCTACCACTGAGCTGTATCCCTAGCTCTTGCTATTGTTTCTCAGACAGGGTCTCACTGTGTGGCCCAGATAGGTATGGGACTTGGTGGGGGGTAAAGGGGGGTGAAGGAGCAGAGGTCAACATCAAGATTCTCTATTGCTTTCTACCCTATTTATATATATAAATATATCCTATTATATATATATGTATTTTTTTATTTAACTTTATTTTATGTGCATGAAGGTATCGGATCCCCTAGAACTGGAGTCACCGACAGCTGTGAGCTGCCATGTGGGTGCTGGAAATTGAACCCGGGTCCTCTGTGAAAACAGCCAGTGCCCTTAACCGCTAAGCCATCCCTCCAGCTCCTCTACCCTGGTTTTGAAGACAGGGTCTCTCACTGATCCTGGAAGGCACTAATGTATCTGGATTGGCTGGCCATCAATCTCTAGGGATCTGCCTATCTCTGCTCCACCCAGCACTGAGGAGACAGTTCACAAGCTTGGCTTTTTACAGGGGAGCTGGGGGTTCAAACTCGAGTCCCCATGCTGTGTGGCAAGCACTTTACCCACTGAGCCATCTCTCCAGGCCCTCTTTGGGGATCATAAATGTCAAACCGTAGCTGGGTGGTGGCGGTGCACGCCTTTAACCCCAGCACTCGGGAAGCAGAGGCAGGCGGATCTCTGTGAGTTCGAGGCCAGCCTGGGCTACAGAGTGAGATCCAGGACAGCCAGGGCTACACAGAGAAACTGTCTCAAAAATAAATAAATGAATAAACAAACAAACAAACAAAGCTGCAGCGATGAGTCCCTTGTGTGGTGAACTTCTAGTGATTTCATAAGCATGACTCATCTCGGTCAGCTCTGTCGCTGTGAAGAGACACCACGACCACGACAGCTCTTGTAAAAAAAAAAAAGCATTTAATTGGTGGGCTGCTTGGTTTCGGAGGCTTAGTCCACCACTGTCATGGCAGGAAGCCTGGGGCGGCATGCAGGTGGACACGGTGAATCTGCAGGCAGCCGCAAGAGAGAGACACTGGCCTGGAACACTGAACCTCAAAACCCACCACTGGCGACACACTTCTTCCAACAAGGACATCTCCCGGTCCCTCCCGAGTACTCCTCCGTGATAACTAAGCATCCAAAATATGCGATTATGGGGGCCATTCTTATTCACACCACACACACCCCCCACAGGCTCGTATATTCGAATGCTTTGTCAACAGGAAGTAGAACGTTTGCAAAGAGGGGAGGGGAGGGGAGGGGAGGGGAGCCCACCTGTTCAATCTTACAACTACAATGAGGGATAAGGAAGGGCTAAAAGTGACATCCCACATACAACGAAGATAAGATGGATAAATATGATATAAATCTATACAATAATGAACATTTTCATTAAGAATACAGCAAACCATGAGGCTTGTTTCTGTTTTGTTCTTGTTGTTGTTGTTTGTTTTTCGAGACAGGGTTTCTCCATGTAGTTTTGGTGCCTGTCCTGGATCTCTTTCTGTAGCCCATGCTGGCCTTGAACTCACAGAGATCCGCCTGCCTCTGCCTCCAAGTGCTGGGGGTTAAGGGCGTGTGCCACTGCCACCCAGTACTAAATAATCTTTGTGGTATATTTGATCTCCACAAAAGGCTGAGTTATTTTAGTGGTTGGGGAATGTGAGAGGGGAAGCTGTGACCATATAACCTTCCAAAATGGAACATCATTTTTGTAAAGATTATTAGCCACCCCACGCCCACCCCACCACCCCACCAGACAGGGTTTCTCTGTATAACCCTGGCTGTCCCAGAACTCACTCTGTAGACCAAGCTGGCCTCAAACTCACAGACATTTTCCTGCCTCTGCCTCCCACGTGCTGGGATTAAAGGCGTGCACCACCACCGCCCGGCTGAGATCAAGGTTTTTTTTTGTTTGTTTTTTTCCCGAGACAGGGTTTCTCTATGTAGCTTTGGAGCCTGTCCTGGATCTCACTTTGTAGACCAGGCTGGCCTGGAACTCACAAAGATCCGCCTGGCTCTGCCTCCTGAGTGCTAGGATTAAAGGTGTGCGCCACCACTGTCCAGCTGAGATCAAGTTTTGAGCATACCAAAAACTACATTTTGGAAGCTAGTGAGATGATTCAGCTGTTAAGGGCACATACTGCCAAGTCTGCAGACCCGAGTTCAATTCTCAGAACCCACATGGAAAAAGAGAGAACTGAAGCTGGCAGTGGTAGTGTGCGCCTTTATTCCCAGCACTCGGGAGGCAGTGGCAAGCAGATCTCCGGGGGTTTGAGGCCAGCCTGGGCTACAAAATGAGTTCCAGGACAGCCAGGGCTGTTACACAGAGAAACCCTGTCTCGAAAAACAGAGAGAGAGAGAGAGAGAGAGAGAGAGAGAGAGAGAGAGAGAGAGATGACTCCCAAAAGTTATAAACAAAAAAATTATCCAGTCCAAAATGCCAGTATTGCCAAGGGAAAGAAAACTGTATTTAAATAAGATGAGATAAGGAACCATTTATAAAGCATAATAACTTATTTTTCAAGTACAAATTGTACCAATAGACATCTCTAAAAATGTAAACGTTTTAGAATACTAAACGTGAAACCTTTGCCAAAGCAACTCTAATAAACATCCACTGTTGGGCAGGCAAGCTGAGTCAGTGGGTCAGGGAACTTGCTGCTAAAGCTGACCTGAGCTGGATCCCCAGACCCACCCAACAGAGGGAGAACTCCTCCTCAAGTTGTCCTCCGACCTCCACAGATGTGCTGCGGCTCATTCGTGAGCGCGTGCATGGTCTACCAGTTCTGAACTTTTTTAAAAAAAAAAAACACTTATTTTAAAAATGTGAAGATATGATTTGTATGTGATACTGACTGCTGATACTAACAATTGGCACGTTATCATACTTAGGCCCACATTTATGACGGTTCTAATACACACACACACACACACACTTATCTTATCTTCATGCTAATTGCACAAAGTCCAATCTAGCAGACTTTGGCTAATATGTAAAACCTAACAGGAACCTTAATGTCTGGGCACATTAACTCTTCCCTCTCAAAATCTGCTGGGAAAAAATCCATTGATTTCAGGGTTGTTTATCCGTAAGACTGCCAAGGTGTGGTGTGCTCTCTGGCAGACAGATGGCATACCCATTCAGGGGCCATGCCACATGATGAGCACTAGGGGACTATCACGTATAATAAGGAAACTAGCTGATTTCAGATCCAGGACAAAGCAAGTGGTAATCAGAGATGTTTCTGTGCCCTCCTGTCTGATAGTCACCTGCACAGCTCTGCGCCTACACTGCAGCTGCCCCCATTACTTCTACATCATCTTTACGCCACCTTTTCCTACAGTGAGCAGAGCTGAGAATAGATTAACTGAAGCATGCAATCTCGTTAGTCAACAGAAAAGCCAGTTACTAACCGAAGTACACGACAGGGCTATCCTGAACTCCACAGTGGGCTGCAGAAATGCCTCCTACATCTGTTTGGAATTTCACTGACAGCAGCGTATTTAATCAGATGCTGTAGATCAGTCAACACGCTAGAGATTCTGAACACAGATGAATAAGGACACAGAGCAGATATGCACTCAATCTGGAACATAACTTAGCCATGTAGGAGCCTCTGAGGCAGCTGAAGAATCTGGACACCTATTTATTGAAACTAAAAGGAAAGGAACTAAAGACATCGGGTTTCCTAATTCTGCTTTTCCACTCTCGGGTCTAGGGATGGAGCTCAGTGGCAGGGTGCTTGCCTGGAATGCAAGAGGCTTCTGTCCATCAGAAATAAGGTATGCTTATTTAATGGAGTGATGGTGTACTTGAGAGGCTGAGGCAGGAGGATTGCTGCAAGTTTGAAGCCAGCCTGGAAACCTAGAAAGACCAAGGCCCTAGCTCAAAAAAAAAGGGGCGTGGGAATGCAGCATAAGACTTGTACACAGACAACCACAAAGTACTGTAGTCCTCTGCCCTCCACCTGTGGACATACATACATTAACAACCGCTGGATGGTCAGGGACACACCTTTAATGGCAGCACTCTGGAGGCAGAGGCAAGCAGATCTGAGTTCAAGGCCAGCCTGGTCTACAGAGTGAATTCCAGGACAGCCAGGGCTACACAGAGAAATCTGGTCTTGAAAAACAAAAAACAACAAAAAATCTGGGAAGGATGTGGAAACATTAGCAGCTCATACAATGCTGATGGAATGTAAAATTGGGCGCTTTACTGGAATCCTCCATAAATGTTTCCACAAACTGGAAAAGTTTAACCCTTCCTCTTTCTATAAATATTCGTGTGTGTGTGTGTGTGTGTGTGTGTGTGTGTGTGTATGTGTTTGTGTGCACACACATGTGGAGGTCAAAGGACAACTTTCAGGAGCTGGTCCTCTCCTTCCACCAGGGATGAAACTCGGGTTTGGCAACACGTGTCTTTACCAGTTGGGCCATCACAACAGATTCTTAAAAACTAACTTTCTGTCAGGCAGACTAACACACACCTGTGATCCCAGACCTGGAGAGGCAGTCTGGAGGATCAGGCATTCCAGGCCATCCACAGCGACATTCACAGTTTGAGACTAGCCTAGGCTATACGAGACCTTCTCTCAAAAAATAAAAAGAGTGGGAGAAAAGAAAAAGGAACAAAGAAATAGATAAAACAGGGTGGTGAAGCCACCAGGAAATAGTTTCTCATCCGACATGCTTGTGTGTAGTATACACACGTGTGCATGATGGAGGTGCAGACTGAGCTCAGAGGTTGATCGAGGATGTCTTCCTCAATCACTTCTCATCTTAGATTTTTTTAAACATTTATATATGTACCTGAATATCTGTATGTGCACCACACTGTGCAGGTGCCCATGAAGGCCAGAGAAGGGCAGCAGCAGAACCCTTCTTCTGAGAGCTACCCGCAGTTGGAAGCCACTGATGTGGGCTCTCTGTAAGAACAGCAGGTGCTCTTAACTGCTGAGCCCTCTCTCCAGCCCCCACCTTCATTAATGTTCAAGACAGGATCTACCACTAAACCTAGAACTTGGTATTTCAGTTAGACTGGCTACCAGCAAGCCCGAGGACCTGCCTGACTCAGCAACCCAGGACTGGGGTTCCAGGTTCGTGTCTCCACATAAATGCTGGAGTCCCGACATCAGCTCCTAATGCTTCTGCAACAGGCACATTACTCACTGAGCTGGGAGATTTTTCATAAAACAAACAAGCAAACAAAAATCTCTTAATAATATTTTATAAAAATCAACTATATTTGGAAGTAGGAACAATTAAGTATGTATAACTTAGCCCCCCAATATGCTGATTTCTCCCAAGTTCTTGGCAGGAATTAGATAGTAATCCTTAGCCCATACTAGCATCCCACAATCTGTTTCAAAGCATCACACATTTCCATCAATACTCTAGAAATTAACAGTTGACTGTGAAGGCTTCTAATTTTTCAACAGTTTTATTTTCAGATTTATTTTGGGGGGATAGGGTGCTTACAGGAGTCAATTCTCTGCTTCAACTCTGTGGAACTCAAGTCATCAGGCTTGGTGGCATGTGCCCTTACCTGCTGAGACACCTGACCAGCTCCAATAATTTAAAAAATTCTAATTTTGTGAAAAATCTATTTCAGCCATAATGTCTCTAGGAAACAGTGGGAATATTTAGGAAATCAGACAAACTGTATAGGAAGGAATTACTAAAAACTTTGCTTCTAAAACAATTTTTTAAAAAGCTCAAGCCAGGCCTTTAATCTCAGTACTTGGGAGACAGAGGCAAGCTGATCTCTGTGAGTTCAAGGACATCCTGATCTACATAGTGAGTTCTAGAACAGCCAGAACTACATAGTGAAACCCTGTCTCAAAAAAAAAAAAAAAAACCCAAAATTTTAAATTAAAAAAAATAAAGTTGTAAAAGCTGAATGAATGCCCCCAAAGCCTTAACAATTTATTTTTCTTATTTTAAATTATGTGTATATGGGTAAGCGTGTGCCTGTGAGTGCAGGTGCCCACACAGGCCAGTGTTAGATATCCCTGGAACTGGAGTTAAGAGTTGGTTGTGTGCCAACTCATGTGGGTATTAGGAATCAAACCCAGATCCTCTGCAAGAGCATTGTGTGCTCTTAACCACTGAGCCATCTCTCCAGCCCAAGTCTTTTGTTTTTTTAAAAGTATTGTTGATATCATGTTCAAAGACAGCCTTGGCTGCCATCCAGACCCGGCAGGAAACTGAGCCAGCTTTAGGAGACTGCCTCTGCAGGTCCTGGAACTCCAACCGACGGCCCTGAGGAAAGGTTAGAAGCAGGTGAGCGAACCTCTCTGGGAACATCTTAGCTGAGACACTGGGAGCAGCAGTTTCCAAGGCAGAGAAGATCATTTGCCCTCTCCAGCACTTTTATTTGGAGGCAGATCGTTTAAACTAAGGATTCAGTTGCCAAGAAACAGCATGTCCCCAACAGACTAGTTTGACAGCTAATCTATCTACCAACACTAATGCCCCAGAATCTGTCCCTGAGCCAACGCCAAGCCTGAGTGATGCTGTGGTTCATTTCCTATATAGCTTCTCCCTTTCCAAGGACGTCACCTGGTCAGAATCATTTCCATGATTGAGCGGTTATTTCCTATTCTCTTTCCTCTATTAAATTTCTAAAGAATCTTGTTCAGTGAATTAAAAACTGTGAGGAAGACGGGCTGTGGTGGCGCACGCCTTTAATCCCAGCACTCGGGAGGCAGAGGCAGGTGGATCTCTGTGAGTTCGAGGCCAGCCTGGTCTCCAAAGCAAGTTCCAGGAAAGGCGCAAAGCTACACAGAGCAACCCTGTCTCGAAAAAAACCAAAAAAAAAAAACTGTGAGGAAAAGCCAGGTGTGGTGGCCCACACTTATGATCCCAGCACTCAGGGGGCAGAGGCAGGTGGATCTTTGTGAGATTGAGGCCAGCCTGGACTACATAGTAAGTTCCAGGATAACCAAAGCTACATAGTGAGACCCTGTCTCAAAAAAAAAAAAAGGGGGGGGGGGTGGTACCAACAGCCAAAACTTTCAACCATAAAAAAACATACTCTCTACTAGTCAGCTTTGGGTCACTAAAATGAAGCAAATGCCTGCAACAAGGTATTTATGAAGAGAATTTAGCTCAATGGTGAAAGTCCAGGACAGTAACACGGCATCAGCTCCATTTTGGTTAGCAATGAACCATGTTAACTTAAGAGCTTTCTATTTTCTATTTCTCAGATGCACCAAGCCACCATAGCAAAAGAGCTTATATCATCAAAGTCTGAAGCCAGGTCCCACAATCCTTCTTTAGGGTGTACCTTTAATGATCTAAAGATTTCCCATTATCTCTTCTCTCTCTCTTTTTTTTTTTTAACAGTTTATTCCCTTTTATGTTATGTGCATTGGTGTTTGCCTGCATGTATGTCTGTGTGAGAATGTCAAATGCCCTGGAACTGGAGTTACAGACAGTTGTGAGCTGCCATATGAGTGCTGGGAATTGAACCCGGGTCCTTTGGAAGAACAGCTAGTACTCCTAACTGCTGAGCCATCTCTCCAGCCCCATGTCTCATCTCTCTTTCTTTTTTTTTTTTTTCCAGAGCTGAGGACTGAACCCAGGGCCTTGTGCTTGCTAGGCAAGCACTCTACCACTGAGCTAAATCCCCAACCCCATGTCTCATCTCTTAAAGTTAGAAATTCCTATCACAAGAACTGTAAGGAGGCACAAGCCACAGCCAAACCACGGCTTACTCTAATTCAAAGAGTTATTGCTATTGTTATCAACCTCAAAGACCAACATTTTAAGAACACAGAGATTTGGTTAGTCCAAGCAACCCAAGACTGATTTTACCTTAATATCTTATATTGAAACTTATAAATTATTTCACATTGCTACACCTATTCAAAATGTATTCTTGCTTTACACGAAGAATGGCTTATCCTCATCACAGAAAAGCTCCTTACAAGTATTACTTCGTGTGTTAATTTCAGAGTATAGGATGCTACTCATGTACCCTTCCCTTCCCAGGAAAGTCAGCACTCAGGATCTACTCATCTGATTTGCCCTAGACAAAAACTTAACATATGCACACACACACATCCCACATGTACTTTTGAACTCCTATAATACGAACAACTTACATTCGAAGCATTTAACACAAAACCGAACAGTGACGTCATTTGGATCAGTGTGTTCACAGTGACGGCCTCTCACTGGGAAGCTGAAAGATGGCCTTGAATGAGATCCTGAATGCGGGACAGAATGATCTCATTGGAGCTGCTGCAGTTTTCTGGAGCATATGGTGGGTCAATCGTCAGGACCCCAGCCACACAGAGAGTCCTTTGTGCATCTCCCTGTTCGGTGACCGGGATGTGGTTCTTCTCCAGCCACTTCTTTAGGCTGTTCTTTCTCTTTTCCAGATCTTCGGGGCTGTACCCTTTACAATCTCCAGATGTGAACAGATGTGCCAGCTGCTCCCTTACTCTGGGGTCCGCTTCACTCACCGTTTCCACCGTCTGCACAGAGTGTCCCATAATTCCAGTCACAGACAAGCTGCCATCTTCAAGGAAGTTCACGAGGACAATGCTTTAAAGAAAAAGTAAGTTCAGAGCAGATTTGAAAAAGAAAAACCCCTAGAACTATGAAGAAGCAATGGAATGAGGGCAT
>CABHPR010119014.1:0-14699 GCA_902168415.1 Peromyscus melanophrys
TGGAAGAGCAGCCAGTGCTCTTAACTGCTGAGCCATCTCTCCAGCTTCTTTTTCTAAGATTTAATTTTATTTTTGGTCATGTGTCTGTGTGTGGAACTTGTATGTGAATGCAGTGCCTGTGGGAGACAGAGGGCAGTGCCAGATCCCCTGGAGCTGGAGTTACAGACAGTTGTGAACAGCTGCTGTGGGATGGTCTTTCTGTATACTGTGAGTATGTGTTGCTACTATTGGTTAATAAAGAAGCTGTTTTGGAGCCGGGTGGTGGCGCATGCCTTTAATCCCAGCACTAGGGAGGCAGAGGCAGGCAGATCTCTGTGAGTTCAAGGCCAGCCTGGGCTACAGAGTGAGTTCCAGTACAGGCTTCAAAGCTACACAGAGAAGCCCTGTCTCGAAAAACCAAAAAAAAAAAAAAAAAAAAAAAGAAGAAGAAGAAGAAGAAGAAGGAGCAGCAGCAGCAGCAGCAGGTGGAGTATTGCAAGCTGCCGAGGAGCAAGATGTAATAGAACACAGATAAAGCCACTAGACACGTGGCAATACATAGATTAATAGAAATGGGTTAATTTAAGATGTCAGAGCTAGCTAACAATAAGCCTGAGCCATAGACCAAACAGTTTGTAATTAATATAAGTCTCTGAGTGATTATTTTATAAAAACAGCTGCTGCCCAGGCAGGACCAGACAGGACTGAGAAACTGAGAACGGAACTTGGGTCCTCTGGGAGATCAGTATCTGCTCTTAACTGCTGAGTCATCTCCGGCCCACAGCAGCCATCTTGAGTCAGAAGTCCAATGCTAGGGTTTGTCAGAGGAACACAGCCATCACAGACAAAGGGCAGGGAATGGCAATGATGTGGTCAATCAGGGACTTTGAGCCAATGGGAGAAGAGAGCAAAGACGGAGGGGAGCTGGGGAGAGCATCCCTGTGTCTGTTGCTAGGACGCAGAAGAAGGTTGTGTGAGGATTGTCTGGGTAAAAGGCGTGGAGGACACAGCTAAAGATATTACTGCAGTGGTTACATCTCCATTAGAACAAGGCTGGAGAGAGCGATCAGACACGGGGGGTGGGGTGGGGGTGGGGTGCACAACCAAGAGGCTGGAACCTGGGAGTTTCCCAGGATGCACTCAGAACCCACTGGAAGGCCAGTAGGCAAAACTAACAAGTGGGGAGGAGGGAAGGACAATGATGGACAGTACTCCAGACGTAGCATCTTGAGGGAGGGAAGGCCTCACTCTTGACCCTGAGGTTGGAGGTGAGACATGCCAGGCAGCTACCCCTCAAGGGGAGGAGGAGGCAGCAATAACCAGGGGGAGCTGAGAGTCAGTGGAGGGTGTTCTCCTCGGTTCTGGGAGCCCTTCCTCGTCCTCTACAGACTTCAGCATTGAAGTAGAGCCGTGACCCCATTGCTCCAGGACAAAACTGTCCTCTCAACAGCAGGTGCTTACAACTTTCACGAAGATGCACAGAGTTGAGCTCTGTATGCATTTGGGGAGCTGTCCATTAGCCATGAAAGGAGCCAAGGAGGCTGTGAGTCCTAGAAAGACCTGAGGTATGGGGTTGTAGATACCATTATTACCAGCCTGGGCCCCTGGCGAAGCCTGAACAGATGTGGCGCTCCCAATGGAGCAGTGTCTTAGTTAGGGTTTCTGTTGCTGTGACAGAACACCACGACCAGAAAGTGAGCTGGGGAGGAAAGGGCTTATTTGGCTTCCACTTCCACATTGCAGGAACCCAAGCAGGGCAGGATCCTGGAGGCAGGAGCTGATGCAGAGGCCATGGAGGGTGCTGCTTACTGGCTTGCTTCCCCTGGCTTGCTCAGCCTGCTTTCTTACAGAACCCAGGACCACCAGCTAGGGATGGCTGGGCCCTCCCCCCTTGATCACTAATTGAGAAAATGTCCTGCAGCTGGATCTTTTTTTGTTTTGTTTTTGTTTTTTGAGACAGGGTTTCTCTGTGTAGTTTTGGTGCCTGTCCTGAATCTTGCTCTGTAGACCAGGCTGGCCTTGAGCTCACAGAGATCTGCCTGACTCTGCCTCCTGAGTGCTGAGATTAAAGGCTTGTGCCACTGCTGCCCCCATTTTATTTTTAATTTTATTATTATTATTATTATTATTATTATTATTATTATTATTATTAGTAGTAGTAGTAGTAGTAGTAGTAGTAGTAGTAGTAGTAGTAGTAGTGGTGGTGGTGCTGGAGAGATGGCTCAGTGGTTAAGAGCACTGGCTGCTCTTCCAGAGGTCCTGAGTTCAATTTCCAGCACCCACATAGCAGTTCACTACTGTCTGTAACTCCAGTTGCAAGGGATCCAACACCCTCACACAGACATACATGCAGGCAAAACACCAATGCATATTAAATAAATAAATAAATAAATAAATAAATAAATGAATAAAAGTAGTAGTAGTGTTTGTGTGTGTGTGTGGTGTTTGTGTGTGTGCGCGTGTTATGTTATGATGGCACGTTCATGTTATGATGGCAGCTGGTTCTCTCCTTCCACCATGAGACCCAGGGATTGAATTTAGGCCTTTGGGTTTGTATGGTGAACACTTTTATACCGAGCATCTTGCTGACCTTGGTCTTGAACTTTTTTTTTTTTTTTAAGATTTATTTATTTATTATGTATAGTGTTCTGTCTGCACATACACCTGCCGGCCAGAAGAGGGCACCAGATCTCATTACGGATGGTTGTGAGCCACCATGTGGTTGCTGGGAGTTGAACTCAGGACCTCTGGAAGAACAGCCAGTGCTCTTAACCTCTGAGCCATCTCACCAGCCGGTCTTGAACTTCTTAACCTCGTTTCCATATCAGGAAGAAGTGTACCCATGGCATAGGCCTCTGATAAGGACCAAGTGAAGCCATGTATCAGAGTGCCCATGGCAGAGCCTTAGGAAGCCCTAGCACCCAGGGCTCCTCTCTGCTAGCTTTTCTAGGAAAATCTCTCGAAATGCAGTCCCCATCCTGATCTTAGCCCCTGAAGACAGTAACTTTATCTCTCCAGGGACCTCTTTGTTCACACAGGCCTCCCGTCCCCAGTGCCAGCCACTTGGAGGAGGATAAGGTCTGGGTGCCTGGTGACTGGAACGAAGTTCCCTCCCACAGTCCTGCCTCTCCCAGCCTGTTGCCTCCCTGCCCACAGCCACATGCTCTTTCTGAATCATGTTACTTAAATGCCTGGGGTAGGGGGAGCTGGGGAGCTGGCTCAGTGGTTGAGAGTGCTTATTGTTTTTGCACAGGACCTGGGTTTGGCTCTTGGCTCACAACTGCTAGCAACTCCAGTTTAGGGGACCTGATGCCTCCGAGGGCTCCTGCATGCACATGCTGCATATACAGTCACTCAGACATGCACGTACACAGAAAATTAAATAAATAGATTTTAAAAATTGAAAGTCTCATAGCGGGGCTGGCTGTGTAGTTCAGTTCATAGTGCTTCCCTAGCACACCTGAAGCCTTGAGTTCAAATCCCAGTCCTTCATAAGCCTGGCATGCTGGCACAAGCCTGTAACCTCAGCACTAAGGAAGTAGAGGCAGGAGGATTAGAAGCTCAAGAGCAAATAGCCTGTTCTCCGTGCTGGGCAGTGGTGGCACAGGCCTTTGACTCCCGAGTTCAAGTTCAGCCTGGTCTATAGAGAGAGTTCCAGGGCAGCCAGAGCTACACAGAGAAACCCTGTCTCAAAACAAACAAACAAACAAAAAAGGCTGGACAGCCAAAATAGATAGTAGGTGAAGGTGCTTGTTTCCCAGGCTACTGACAACGGAGCTCCGTCTCCAGTATCCACCTGAACCCACATGGACCCATCTGACAGAAGGATTCCAGCCATAAGTTGTCCTCTGACGTCCACATACATGCTCCTCTCACCCACCCCAAATAAATAAATAAATAAATAAATAAATAAATAAATAAATAAATAAATAAATAAATGTATGTGATTTTTTTTAGAGCCTTTATGAGCGCACCTGCAGGGCACACCCAAAGCTCCTTAGCTGGTCATTATGCATGCAGCTCCTCCAAGGATCTCTGTCCTCACCTGCCTCTCCTGCTCCCGAGCCAGGTTCCCACGCCAGCCCTGCACTCCAGCACACCCCAGGGGCCCTGGCTTTTCCCGTGTGCTCCCTGGCTGGGGACATGCTCATCCTCTTCATCGTCTTCTTCACTCAGGAGACTCTTGCCTGTCTTCCACAACCCAGTCACATACCAGTCACCCCGTCCCTTCCCCAGGACTGTTTACTCTTCCCTCAGTGCCCTGCTGTCAAGGTGACGCCCCAGGACCCAGCTGTTCCACTTCTGTTCCCCTGGAACTCATGTCCTTCCCATCCTGGCTAAGGGTGCTTGCACAGAATCCTGGGGGTAGGGGGGGCTGGTGACTCTCCCCAGCCCCAGTCTGGGCTCTGAGCCCCAGAAGCAGCAGGTGTACCCTCATCCGGCAGGAAGCCTCTGGCTCCACCCTGCTTGGCTGCACGAGAAGCTTTGGTACAGATGGGGTTGTCGAAAATATCTGTGACATATTCCAAACTGGCCTACTTTCCTATCACAGGAGTCTGAGATAGAGACGGGCGAGGACGAGAGAGGTGGGAGTTTGGGATTCGCACCCGTCCCTCCCCAGCTCAGGTGTTAGACCGGAGATGGACTCACGGCCTTCCCTGCAGACTCCTCTCTTCTGGGGCTTCGTGATGGGGCTCTTGGGAGGTGAGTGGTACCATGAAGCAGAGGTGCAATGGACTTGAGGGAGTGGGTAGAAATAGAGTCCTGGGTCCTGTCCAGGAAGCTTCCAGCTCAGGAGGAGGGCTCTGGTAGTCATCTCATTGGCTGTGAGGACAGAGGTCTGAGCTCAAGCTCTGGCTCTCCTAGGAAGCCTTAGACAGGCCTGCAACTTCTCTAGGCTTCCAGTTTTTGTTTTTGTTTTTTATTAATCAGCAAATGAGTTGCTCATAAGTCTGGCTTTCCCTCCTGCAAGCAGTGGTGGTGGGTGGCTTTGGGGGCGATAAATTTCTGGGACTTGCTTCCCTAACCCAGCGCTTGACCTTTTGCCCTGGGGACGACCATGCTGTACTCTGTCAGGGCAGCTTTAGCGATCACCTGTCCCTGGGCCCCGCCTCCCAGCAGGCCTGGCTGGGCCGCTACCCTTAATCCTCAGCTTAATGAGCTCCTTGTAAAGAGTCCTCCAGAGTCCTTCCCCCTGACGCCCGGGCTGTATCATCACTCCTGCACTGCCGGGAAGTTCACACTCAGAGCTAATTTCAGTCTCTCTTGCTGACATGAAAGCCCTTGGGTGTTCTGCTTGCCTTCTTCCCACACGAAGCGATTGTTATTTTAGTTTCTCTCTCTGCATCTTTGCAGGGTAGATGAGCCCTCTGCTGTTTCTGGGGTGGGCAGGATCCTGGAGGCATTTTTCTTTCCTTCTTTTTTTTTTTTTTCCCCTAGCTCTCATGATGCTGGGCTTTTTCCAGCTTTCATTTAAGTACAGCTATGATTTAAGTGTCCCCCAAAGAAAGGTTGGGGATATACCTTGGTGGTACCTAAGTGCAAGGCTTTGAGTTCAAGTCTTAGCACCGCCCCCAAAAAATGTTCCCTAAAAATACATGTGTTAAACAAAGAAGAAGAAGAAGAAGAAGAAGAAGAAGAAGAAGAAGAAGAAGAATGGTGTGGTGGTGCACGCCTTTAATCCCAGCACTCAGGAGGTAGAGGCAGGTGGATCTCTGAGTTTGAAGACCAGCCTGGTCTACAGAGGAAGTTGTAGGACAGCCAGGGCTACACAGTGAAACTCTGCCTTGAAAAACAAAGAACAGGAAAACAAACAAACAAACAAAAAAATCCATGTTTTAGGGACTGGAGAGATGGCTCAGCTCTTAAGAGCCCTGGCTGCTGCTCTTCCAGAGGACCCATGTTTGAGTCCTAGCACCTACATAATAGCTCACAGCTGTCTATAACTCCAGTTCCAGGGGATCCAGCACCCTCTTCTGGCCTCCTTGGGCACCAGGCAATAAGTGTTACACACACACATGCAGGCAAAACATCCATGTACATAAAATAAAAACTTAAACTTTTAAATTTTGTTTTGTTTTGGTTTTTCAAGACAGGGTTTCTCTGTGTAGCTTTGGAGCCTGTCCTGGAACTCACTCTGCAGACCAGGCTGGCCTCGAACTCACAGAGATCCTCCTGCCTCTGCCTCCCCAGTGCTGGGATTAAAGGTGTGTGCCACCACTGCCTGGCAAACTTTTTTAATTTTGGAGATTATAATATAATTACCACATTTCTCCCTTTCCTTTCCTCCCTCCAAACCTTGCCATATACGCCTCCTTGCTGTCTTTCAAATTTATGACCTCTTTATTAATTGTTATCATATATACATAGTATGTTTATATGTATATATTCCTAATTATAACCTGCTCATCTGTAGAATATTAGTTGTGTGTATGTTTCCAGGGCTGACGATTTGGTATTGGATAACCAATTGGTGTGCTCATCCTCAAGGAAGACTATTTCTCCTCGAAATAAAATTAAAAAAAAAAAGTCTGTATACTATGCCAGGCAGGCAATGGTAGCCATACCTTTAATTCCAGCATTCAGAAGGCAGAGGCTGGTGGATCTCTGTGAGTTCAAGGCCAGCCTGGTCTACAGTGTGAGTTCTAGGACAGCCAGGGCTACACAGAGAAACCCATCTCAAAATACCAAGGGGAAAACAAAAAGGTTCCTATACTAAAGGTTTGGTTTCTAGGGTCTCTTATTGGAGATAGTGGAGCCTTTAGGAGCTGGGCTCTAGTAAGAGAGATTAGACCATTGGAGGTGTGTCCTTGAGGGGCATCATGGGGCCCTCATTCTTTCTCTTCCCTCTGCTCTTCGGCTCACGATGTTCACAGTTTTGCTCCACATATGTTTCTACCATGATGCACTGCTTCACTTGTGCTTAAAGTAGTGAGACCACCGGGTCACGGACTGCAACCAGCAACCCTTCTCTCTTGATAACATGATGAGCTCAGATGTTTTGTGACAGTGACGGAAGCTGACTCTCAGAGCTTTGAATCCCGTGGAGACCCTTCTATCTCTCTCTGTTTCTCCAGCTGCTTCACAACTAGAGGACGGAGTGACGAAGAGAAAGGTTGGCTGCTATGGATCCGTGAATCAAGACAAAAGTAGACGTAATGATTCATATTTAAAACATTTTGAACTGGAGATGTGACTCAGTGGTAGAGCACCTACCTAGTATGTGTGAGGCCCGGGATTTGATCCTCAGCACCACCAAACGAAATAAAGTGAACCAACACTGGCTGTGGCGGTCCACACCTTCCATCCTAGCGCTCTGGAGGCAGAGGCAGGAGGATCTCTGTGAGTTCAGTGGTAGCCTGGTCTACAGAGTGAGTTCCAGGCCAGCCAGGACTGCGCAGTGAGATCTTGTCTCAGGCAAAACAAAGCAAAAGAAAACAACAACAAAGTAAAACAAAATGGAACAGCACCCTGAGAACTCACCTCCCTTCTCTGGCCATGGAGATTTAGAGACTGGATCCACAGATGCGCTCCGTCCACTCCAGGGAGAACCAAGGAGGGTTTTTCCTGTGCTGGAGGCCGTTGAACATCCATTCAGAGGCACCTCACCTGCACTGACCAAGCAACAACTCCAGTGTGAGGTGTTGGTGTGCATCCTGTCCATGTGTGGGTAGCAGAATACAACGGCCCACATTATAGAACCCCTGCAAGGCTCGGAGTTGGCGGCTTACTACTGGGGCAGGACCTGGGTGGCTGCAGACAGACAGGGCAGGGAAACTGATTTCTTACTATATTCCTTTAAAACATTTTTTTAGTGTTTAAAATTAATCAATTACTTTTTTCTTTCTTTGGTTGGCTTTTTGAGATGGGTTTCTCTGTGTAGCTGTCCTGGAATTTGCTTTGTAGACCAGGACTTGAGGCCTTGAACTCACAGAGATCCACCTGCCTCTGCCTCCTGAGTGCTGGGATTAAAGGTGTGCGCCACCACTGTCTGGCTCATAATTAGTTTTTGAGACAGGGGCTCACTGTGTAGCCATGGCTGGACTGTAACTCACTATGGAACTAAGAGTGACCTTGAACTCTGACCCTTCTGCCTTCACATCTCAGACGTTAAGGCTACAGACGTGTTCTTTCTCTTTTCACTGTTTGAGTTTTGTATCACACACACACACACACACACACACACACACACACACACACACACACCAACATCATTTCCTACTCAACAAATATGAAAAAAAAACCAAACCCCCAAACCTGCAGTTCTTAATATTTTATATATCACTATATTTGTCCCCAGTCATATATCAACAGTTATTGCTGAGAGAGTTAGACCCCAGAGGGAAGGGGCTATGACATCAGGGCTGGGACAGAGAATCTGAAGGAGACTTAGCTCAAAAGGGCCCAGGTGGGGTCAGAGCAGGACAGCAGCAGCATGGCCAGAATCCACCCACCTAGCACAGTGCTGGATGCTCTAGAGGGTGGAGAGGCCGGAGGGGCCCAGGGGAGCAAGGCTCTGGCTCATCTAGAACCTTGAACTCACAGAGATCCACCTGCCTCTGCCTCTGCCTCTGCCTCTGGAGTGCTGGAATTAAAGGCGTGCGCCACCACACCAAACAAAAAAAAACAATCAAAAAAAAAAAAAAAAAAAAAAAAAAAAGAAAGAAAGAAGAGAAAGCTAAGTGTGTTTTTCAAGAGCCCAAGAGGGAATTTTAGCTAGAACTTATTGGTGTGTGTTTCTGAGAAGAGGGGCGGGCTCTGGAAGAACTTTCTGGAGGAAATGGAATCCGAGCTGGCCTCAGAGTAGGAGTCAGGTATCCACAGGTGCAGAGGAAGGAGAAGATAAGCTCATGCTGCGGAACAGTATTAGGCTATTCGGCAAAGGCCTGGGCTATGAGGGAAGGTACAGGATGTGTGCTCAGGTCCTGTGTTGCTCCTGTAGGTTGGGGCTTCGGACCCTGAGATCATCCCATCCCATACCACTCACACTCCCTGGTTGTTCAACCTGTGTTCTGAGATTGTCTATAAAGCAGGGCTCCCCATACCTTCTTGGGTTCAGTGTTAGTTCTTTTGACTGTTTACAGAACACAGGGAAACCCTGAAATACTTATTTACATTTCCTGGTTGATACTGTTTCTTTCTTTCTTTCTTTCTTTCTTTCTTTCTTTCTTTCTTTCTTTCTTTCTTTCTTTCTTTCTTTCTTTCTTTCTTTCTTTTTTGGAGACAGGGTTTCCCTGTGTAGCTTTGCGCCTTTCCTGGAACTCACTCTGTAGACCAGGCTGGCCTGGAACTCACAGAGATCCACCTGCCTCTGCCTCCCGAGTGCTGGGATTAAAGGCATGCACCACCACCACCCGGCTATACTGTTTCTAATTTATTTATTTATTGTTTGTTTGTTTATTTATTTATTTATTCTTGAGACAAGGTTTCTCTGTGTAGCTCTGACTGTCCTGGAACTCACTCTGTAGACCAGGCTGGCCTTGAATTTACAGATTCACCTGCCTCTGCCTCCTGAGTGCTGGAATTAAAGGTGTGCACCACCACTGCCTGGCTGATTTTATTTATTTATTTGAGACAAGGTCTCATACAGCCCTGGCTGACTTCCAGCTGGATACATAGCTAAGGATTATTTAGAACTCCTGATGCTCCTGCCTCCACTTCCTAAGGGCATGGGATGCACCCATGCCAACCTTTCTTTCTTTTTTTGTTTTATGAGACAGGGTTTCTCTGTATAGCCTTGGCTGTCCTGAACTCACTCTTAGACCTGGTCTGCCTTGAAATCAGAGATCAGTCTGCCTCTGTCTCCCAAATGCTGGGTTTAAAGGTGTGTGCCACCACTGCCTGGCTTCCTTTTTTGTTTGTTTAAAGATAAAATCTCATTATGTTGTTAGGCTGGCTTCCAACTCTCAATCTTCCTGTCTCAACTTCCCCAATGCTGACATATCCTGCTGCTGATTTATCTTTTATAAAAGATATCACCAGAGCTGGGAGACAGTTCAGCGGGTAGGAGTGGTTATTAGAAAAGCATGAGGACCTGGGTTCAAATCCCACCACCCATGTAAAAAGCCCAGTGTGGCAGCTTGTACATCTCAGTGGGACATGATGGGGCGGAGACCAGAAGATCTTTTTTGGACTTGCTGGCCACCAGCCTAGCTCCAGGTTCAGGGAGAGACCCTTCCCCAAGGGAATAGATAGAGCGAAAGAATAAGACAGTCTGTCTTCTTCCAGCCTTTGTGCATGCTCACAAGCATGTGAATGTGCACATACACATGGGCATACACCACACACACACACCACACACATACACACCACACACATACTCATACACACGCACATACACACAAACACACATACACATGAACAAAAATTAAAAAGTAACAAATAGAGGCTGGAGAGATGGCTCAGTGGTTAAAGAGCACTGGCTGTTCTTCTAGAGGATCTGGGTTCAATTCCCAGCACCCACATGGCAGCTCACAACTGTCTGTAGCTCCAGTTCCAGGGGATCTGACACCCTCACATAGATATACATGCAGGTAAATACTAATGCACATAAAATAAAAATTAAAAAAAAATTTTTAAAGTAAGAAATAAGCCAGGTGGTAGTGGCACACACCTTTAATCCCAGCACTCAGGAGACAAAAGCAGGTGGATCTCTGTGAGTTCGAGGCCAGCCTTGTCTACAGAGTGAGTTCCAGGACAGGCTCCAAAGCTATAGACAAACCCTGTCTCAAAAAAACACAAAAACCAAAAACCAAAAACCAAACCAAAACAAAAATAAATAAAGGCTCTTCCACAGAACAGATGAATTGCTGCATGTGTGAGGCATCGGGAAGGGCATGGAACTCCCATATACTCTTCTAGGGCCACACTTCAGCAACCTCCACGTGTCTAGCCATCCGGAAACTTGCCAGATCCTGTCCTTCTGAGTTTTCATGGAGGAGTCAGGGCACCATCGTGATAGCTTGAGGGAAGCCAGCGGCAGGTTTGACGTTCAGCTCCTTCAGCATTCCTCCCTGCTGCCGGCCAGGAATCTTCCAGAATGAGGAGTCTTATGATCTGCTATTGGGCAAGTATAGGACAGAGGACTACTCTATGGCTAACTGAAGGTGAAGAAGGCTAGGGTTGCTAGAAGCTACCATTGGGGAAGGAAACCCTGGATTGCCTAGGCTGCCTTCAGGATGGAGGTCTGAGGCAGGAACAAAGGCAAAAGCAAGGACAACAACAACACACACACACACACACACACACACACACACACACACATATACATATACATATACACACATACACATATACACATACACACATACACACATACATACACACACATACATATACACATAACACACACACACACACACAGCGCCACAGCAGTGCCTTTTCAAACCTTTACGATAGAGGGGCTTGCTTTTTAAGTGTCCCAATGACTGTACATCATGCTTTTGTAAAACACAGCAGAAACAGTCACGTGCTTCAATGTCAAATGGCTGCCACGGTTTTTCAAGGTTATTCTCTGTTTCTGTCTCCTTGGCAAACAGCAGCTAGGCCAGCCCTGATCCACAGACTTCACTCTGAGTAGCTGTGCCCTGGGGTCCTTGGATGCGCTGCAGAGGTCAGAGGGCAGGCCTGAGCATGCATGTCCATTTGACTGAGAAGAAGGTGAGAACCTTGTGTCAGGACCTCAGAGAGCTGAGGGTCTCTGTCCCATCTGTAGAGCTAGTGGGAGTGGAAGCCTCCGTGAGGGGAGCAGTGCAAGGGTGTGGAACATTCTGGAAGGCCTTGCACTGCCAGCTCCCTAGCAGCCAGCCCAGGGCCTAGCACCTTGGAAAGGGACAGAGATTGTGAGCAATGTGAGATTCCAGAGACCTGAGGTCTTAGCTTAGTGGTGATTAAAACAATCTTAAGTGGTTTGTTTGTTTGTTTTTCGAGACAGGGTTTTCCTGTGTAGCCCTGGCTGTCCTGTGATCACCCTATAGATCAGGCTGGCCTTGAACTCAGAGATCTGCCTGCCTCTGCTGGGATTAAAGGCGTACGCAACCAGTGCTCGACTGCTTTGTTTTTTATTTATTTTATTTTAATTTTTTTAAATTTATTTTTATTTCACATACATTGGTGTTTTACCATGGGTGTTGGGTCTCAGGAACTGGAGTTACAGACAGTTGTGAGCTGCCATGTGGGTGCTGGGAATTGAACCAGGGTCCTCTGGAAGAGCAGTCAGTGCTCTTAACCACTAAGCCCATCTCTCCAGCCCTTGTTTTTTATTTTACAGTGCTGGGAATAGAACCCAGGTTCTTGGATGTGCTGGGTAAGTGCTCAAGCTACAACACTCAGCCCTTTACATTTTTCTTTTTTTCTTTTGTTTTTTGATTTTTAATTTGGAAAAGCTAGGCTTGGTGGTGCACAACTGAAATCCTAGCATTTGGGAGGAAAAGGCAGGAGGATCACAAGTTCAAGACCACCCTCAGCTACATAGTGAATTTGAGGCCAGCTGGGACTACATGAGATTGTCTCAAAAAATGTAAAAAAATTTTTTAAAATTTATTTATTTGTATGTGGGGGTGGGGAGAAGGGCATGTGAGTATGACGTGGTGTGTATATGTTGGGTGTGTGTGGAGGGGGGTGAGTGTGACATGGTATGTGTGTTGGGTGTATGTGGGGGAGTGTGTGTGTGTGTGTGTGTGTGTGTGTGTGTAGGTAGGTATATGAATGTGACATGGGATGCATGTATGGGGTGGGTGTGGATGTGTGTGTGAATGTGATGTGGTGTGGATGTGTGTGAATGTGATGTGGTGTGTGTGTGTGTGTGTGTGTGTGTGTGTGTGTGTGTGTGTGTGTACGTGGAAGGCAGAGGAAAACTTGCAGGAACTGGTTTTCTTTTTCAACCTTGTCGGTTCTGGGGATTAAACTCAGGTCATCAGGGTTGGTGGCAAGTGCCTTTACCCCCTGAGCCATCTTCCTAGCCCCCAAAAATTTATTTTAAGACAGAGTCTTGGGCTGTAAAAATAACTTAATGGTAAAAAGCATTTGCTGCTCTTCCAGAGGACCTGAGTTCAATTCCCAGCACCTACATGGTGGCTCACAACTGTATGTAACTCCAATTCCAGGGGATCCAATACCCTCTTATGGCCTCCACCCAGACCAGACAAAACATAGATGCAGGCAAAACACCCATGCATATAAAAATATTTTTATTAAAAAAAAATGAGAGGCCGGGTGTTGGTGGCGCACGCCTTTAATCCCAGCACTCAGGAGGCAGAGCCAGGCGGATCTCTGTGAGTTCAAGGCCAGCCTGGGCTACCAAGTGAGCTCCAAGAAAGGCGCAAAGCTACACAGAGAAACCCTGTCTCGAAAAACCAAAAAAAAAAAAAAAAAAAAAAAAAAAGAGCCAGGTAGTGGTGGCACGTGTCTTTAGTCCCAACACTTGAGAGGCAGAGGCAGGCAGGTCTGAATTCAAGACCATACTGATCTGCAAAGCAAGTTCTAGGACACCCAGGGCTACACAGGAAAACCCTGTCTCAAAGAAAAAGACAGACAGACAAACAAATAAAGACAGTCTTGCTAACTTGTCCTGGCTGACCACCAGCTCACAGCTCTTTTGCCTTAGCCTTCCAAGTGTCTGGGATTAAAAGTGTGTGTGCCGGGGCTGGAGAGATGGCTCAGAGGTTAAGAGCACTGACTGCTCTTCCAGAGGTCCTGAGTTCAATTCCCAGCAACCACATGATGGCTCACAACCACTTGTAATGAGATCTGGTGCCCTCTTCTGGTCATACATGCTGTATACAAAATAAATAAATAAAACTTTAAAAAAAAAAAAAAAGTGTGTGTGCCACCATGCCAGGCTAGAGGGCTTCGCTTTTTTTTTTTTTTCAAGACAGGATTTCTCTGTGTGGCCCTGGGTGTCCTGGAACTCGCTCTGTAGACTAAGCTGGCCTTGAACTCTCAGAGATCTGCCTACCCCTAAGTAAAAACTGAATTAAAGCTGGTGGCTGGGTGGAGGTAGTGCATCCCTTTGATCCCAGCCCTTGGAAGGAAGAGCCAGGCGCATCTCTGTGAGTTCGAGGCCAGCCTAGTCTACAGAGCAAGATCCAGGACAGGCACCAAAACGACACAGAGAAACCCTGTCTCAAAAAACCAAAAAAAAAAAAAAAAAAAAAAAAAAAAAAAAAAAAAAAAAAAAAAAAGAAAAGAAAAGAAAAGAAAGAAAGAAAAAAGAAGAAAAGAAAAGAAAAGAAAAAAGCTGGGTGGGTGGTGTTAACACAAGTCTTTAACCCTAGCACTCGGAAGGCAGAGGCAGGTAGATCTCTGTGAGTTCAAGGCCAGCCTAGTCTACAGAGCGAGTTGCAGGACAGGCTCCAAAGCTATACACAGAGAAACCTTGTCTTGAAAAAGCCAAAAAAAATTTTTTTAATTAAAATTTTTTAACAGCATTTTTAGATTTATTTTACTATATTTATTTATTTTGTGTATATGTGTATGGGCTTGCGTGTGTTTGTGTACCATGTGCATGTAGGTGCCTGTGCAGACCAGAAGAGGGCATCACATTCCCAGATACTAGAGTTCAAGTGATTTCAAGTGACCATGTGGGAGGGAGCTGGGAATGAATCCAGAGTTCCCCGCAGGAGCAGCAAGTGCTCTTAACAACTGAGCCATCTCGCCAGCCCCTTTTATTTATTGTATGTTTGTGAGTGAGGGTGTGTGTGTGTGTGTGTGTGTGTGTGTGT
>CABHPR010119015.1:25274-38264 GCA_902168415.1 Peromyscus melanophrys
TATTTATTTATTTATTTATTTATTTATTTATTTATTTATTTATTTATTTATTTATTATGCATACAGTGTTCTGCCTGCATCCCTGCAGGCCAGAAGAGGGCACAAGATAAACCATCATGTGGTTGCTGGGAATTGAACTCAGGACCTCTGGAAGAACAGTCAGTGCTCTTAACCTCTGAGCCATCTCTCCAGCCCCTTATAAGGAATCTTAAAGGAGTCACAAACCTAAACTTTTATATGTGAAAAAGAATCAGCTCTACTTTAAATCTTTGGGGTACATGTCCATTCATTAATAGTTTGTTATATCATGAGATTGAGGGTAGAAATGGGTGTAAGGAATTAATAACACCTTTGGTCATCAACTAATCCTAGCAAGAAAAGTGCGTCAGTGAATAATAATTGGGCTGCTTTGTTCTTGTTCCCTGACCTTAACAAGTCCCCCACCCAGTTATGTGCCTTTCTAAAACTTTAGATTATCTTCTTGAGTTTTTCACCTCAAAGCCATTTGACAAAAGCATTTTAGTCTAACTTTAAGTTATTTTCAAAGCTTTGTTTCAGCTGTGATGCACTCCAAAACCTGAACACATCTTCCAACATTAAGGTTAAAAGAATTTAAGCTATCTGGGCTGACTGGGACTCAATTGTTTTTCTTAATCACCTGAGCTGTGATCTAATGCAGCTCCTTAGATGAAGCTCATAGGCCCTAGCTGTGTGACATTTTCTTGTATTTATTTTTATTCATCAAAACTCTATATAAGCTATCATTATTATTATTATCATCAATTAGACAGTACAGCTTAGGGAGGAATCATCTTCATAATAATCCACAGGTAAAAATGCCCAGTAGAGTGGGATATATCCAAACACACTACATTACAGGCAGTGGGGATCTCCCCACACCCATTCACACCATGCCAGGTACCAGAGGAAGATGGCAGGGGCAAACATGTAAAGGCACAGCAGAAGCAAGAGACATTCCAGGGTCTGTGGTCTCGGGGCCTTGCCTCTATCTGAGATTCACCCATCAGGGAGTTGCCTCCTGGTGGGCTGACACCTTGAACTTCAGTTGCCACCTGCTGCTCCTCTAACAAGGTCACCAGCAAGCAGATGCTCTGAATGCATGTGGTGCAGAGCTGTACATGCAGACAAAACATATATACACATAAAACAAAGGAAAAAAGCATCAAAAATGTGTTGTGTGAAAGAGAAAGAGAATGTCTGCCATGCTTTGGGGCTATTTGCTTCAAGTATCACGTATCAACCGATTTTGAATCAAGACATTGAATGTAAATGCTAAGGGTTTGCCTTATGGTGTTTTGATTTTTTAAATATTTGTTGTTTTATGTATGTGAGCATTTTACCTGCATGTACATCTGTGCACCAACGTGCATGCCTGGTGCTGGTGGTCATCAGAAGAGGGGTAAGACTGCCTGGAACTGGAGTCACAGGTGGTTGTGTGGCTGCTGGGAGCTGAACTCAGTCCTCTGCAGGAGCAGCAAGTGCTCTGACTGAGCCCCTTCACCTCTGGAAGCATCTAAATTAAACTTCTGTTCACAAAAGTTCTCAGAGAGAAGCTGCAGCTTCCAACAAACCTCCTGCAGGTCTAATGAACTGAAAAGGACATCGTGGGGTTGGGGATTTAGCTCAGTGGTAGAGCGCTTGCCTAGCAAGCGCAAGGCCCTGGGTTCAGTCCTCAGCTCCAGAAAAAAAAAAAAAAAAAAAAAAAAAAGAAAGAGAGAGAGAAAGCAAGCAAGCAAAGGATATCGTGATTACAGCACAGCGAGTTGGAGTGTTGCAGGGCTACAGCCAGGTTATCTTGGACCATTTCTCTCCCTCTCTCCCTCCCCACACCCTGTCTTACTATGTAGCCCTGGCTGTACTGGAATTCATGTAGACCAGCCTGGCTTTCATAACATCTTTGTGACCGTTAAGTAAATCATTCAGAATGTACAAACAAAACACTTATTTCTCATTCAGCTAGAAAGCTAAGAACCCAGCCAGACAGCCTCTGAGGCCTGTAAGCAAGCTTCTAGCTTTGCTCTTGCTGTCTGCCGACGTCTCCATCCATGCATTTCACAAGTGCCTTGATTTGTCCCTCGCTTTGTTCTGTGCCATAAAAACCTCGTGAAACTGCTTCCGTGTTGAAACAGACTTTGAACTACCCCGAGCCTGTGTTCCTGGACCAATGTCAGTCATATTTGACTCCAAACAAACCCTTTTATCCCCTTGGAGACAGCTGCAGGGCCACACACACCAGTGAGAAACACTGCTTACCACAGTAAGTGTGGTTAGCCTCTATGCAATTTTCCCTATGATAACATCTTGAGAAATCACATAGTATACTCAAAAGCAGGATGTTGATGTGGATGAGGTGAAGATAACGACCGTTTCCACGGCCACCAATATCCCTCATGTTGCTCTTTTATAGCCATGCCCTCCTTCCTGCTGTCCCCACCTCCCAACTCTACCCCTCACCACAGTCTACCAATAATCTTTATTTCTGTAATTTTGTCATTGCAAGAATGCATCCATTCAATAGCTTTTAAAAACCTAAAACTCACATTATTTATCTACTTTGTGGAGATCGGAGGACAGCTTGGCAGGAGTCTGTTCTCTCCTTCTACCAAGTGAGTTCTGAGGATGGAACTCACGTTGTCAGGGATGGCACCAGGTGCCTTTACCTGCTGAGGCATCTCACTGTCCCCTCGTTCAATATTTGTGACCCTTCCACCCCATATGAATCTATGGAGACTTGGCTAAATTGTATGTGTTCATAGCACGTTCATTTATTGGGGAGTATTATCTTTCTTTGTTATTTTTATTTGAGGGTTAGGGACCAAGGATCCTGTTAGGGGACAGGGTGATCTCAAACTTGCTGTGCATTCAAGGATGACATTGAACTTGTAATCCTCCTGCCTCTTCCTCCCAAGTGCTGGAATCACAAGCGAGCTCTACCACACCTGTCTCCTGTGGTGCTGGGGCTGAACTGAGCGCTTCCTGTGTGCTCTGCAGCTGTCCTCTGGCTGAGCACCTTAGCCCTGCTGTGGCTTTTTCACTTTCCGCGCGACTCTCTGTGAGTGGCTAATGACATCGAGCACCTTTCCCTGCCTTAATTTCCTGTCTCTTTCTCCTCTTTGGTGAACACGTGGTTCATGACTTTTAGTTCATTTTCTAACTAGATTTCTTAAGTTTTGAGAGTTCTGGGTTTTTTGTTTGTTTTGTTTTGCTTTTTGGGTTTAGTGGGTTTTTTTATATTTTTATTATTATTATTATTATTTTTCCTAGACAGTGTCTCATTATGTAACTCTGGCTGTCCTGGAACTGCTCTGTAGACCAGGCTGGCCTCAAACTCACAGAGATCCACCTGACTCTGCCTCCTGGGTCCTGGGATTAATCCACCATCGGCTTCTTTAAACTTTAAAATTACATTTTGTGTGTGTGTGAATGGAGGTGCATGTACACGCCACAGTGTGCATTCAGAGATCAGAGGACAACTTGCAGAAGTGAGAGATCTCTTTCTCCCATAGAGGTCCCCCAGACAAACTCAGGTTATTGGAGTTGGTGCCAAGTGCCTTTACCCGCTTAGCCATCTTGCCAGCCCTTCCCCTTTTGGGGGAGGGCATAACATTGCGTTTCATATTTAAACCCATTTCATGTGTGGCCCATTTTGAACTGGGTCTTATGTACACTGTCAGGAGTGGGCTGGGGCTCCTTTGTCATGCCTGTTGCTGTCCAGTCTAGCTCTTTCCTGCATACGTTTTTACTTTTATTTTTTTCTGTTCCTGATAAGTAGGTGGGAAGGGTTGAGGCCCCTGTAAGCATTGCAGCTCAGATGGAAAGGTGTCTGGCGGTCAGGAGCCAAGGAGTACCACAAAGTCATCCTAAGCACAGCAGCGTACAGCCCTGCTCCAGGGAAAGGTTTCCCCAGTGTAACAGCTCTGCCCCTCAGGGGAGGGTTCCCAGCAAAGTTCTTTTTTTTTTTTTTTTTTTTTTTGAGACAGGGTTTCTCTGTGTAGCTTTGCGCCTTTCCTGGAACTCACTTGGTAGCCCAGCTGGCCCCAAACTCACAGAGATCCACCTAGCTCTGCCTCCCGAGTGCTGGGATTAAAGGCTTGCGCCACCATCGCCGGCCCAGCAAAATTCTTATGCTCTGCTCACGTCCAGGGAAGTGTTACAGCTCTGTGAAAATACCACACTGCACAACAAACCTTACTCAAGAGATGTATTCAGAAGGAAAAATCCTGGAGGGTGGCTGCCTCTAGGGTGAGAAGCAGTAGCAAACAGAACAGGACACAGAGCTTATATAAGTTGTTTTTATTTTTTAATATTGGGAGGGAGGGGCTTTCCAGGGTGGCTTGAGATTGGTGAACTTTTGTAGCCTGATTCTGGGACAAGCTCAGGGATTGGTGGGATTCTGTAGTTTGACTCTGGGGCAAGCTCAAGGATTGGTGGGATTCTGTAGTCTGACTCTGGGGCAACCTCAGGGATTGGTGGGATTCTGTAGTCTGACTCTGGGCAAGCTCAGGGATTGGTGGGATTCTGTAGTCTGACTCTGGGCAAGCTCAGGGATTGGTGGAATTTCAAGCCCTGTCCTGGGGTCACATCAGGGTCAGGGTGTTTTCCCTTGTCCCTTTTCACCCTAAACTCTTAACGAAGGTAGGCTGACTGCTGTCTGGAAAGCATGGCCACATGGTTGAAACAGGGCTTGGTGAGGCTGGGAAGGGGTCAGACAAGGGGGCTTATGTCCACCCAGGGTTTCTGAGGCAGTGCCCCAAGAGCCCATTCCCATTGTGTCATAGAACCTGTCCTCCACCCAATAGCAACAGCAGGGTGCGATTGTTAATTCACAGGGCAGGGTTGAGGCATCCAGATGGGGCTGGACACAGGACTGGACCTGGCCCGCTGCTTCTGACTTCCCATAAAGACCCCCTCTAAAGTTGCTTTATGGAGGGTGGACAACATGTCCTGAGAGCCATGAGAGAGGATTTGTCATCTTGGTCACAAAAGTAATATAGGTTTCTTTCTCCCCCACCTTTTTTTTTTTTTTTTTAGACAGGGTTTCTCTCTGTAGCCCTGGCTATCCTAGAACTCACTCTGTAAACCAGACTGGCCTGGAACTCACAGAGATCCACCTGCCTTTGCCTCCCGAGTGCTGGGATTAAAGGCGTATACCCACTGCCTGGCCTACAGGTTTCTTTTGTTTTTCTGTGGAATGTTCCTTTACACTGTGTGCATAAATGTCACTGTGATTGGCTTAATAAAGAAGCTGCCTGGCCAACAGCTGAACAAGATAAGATTAGGTGGGAGAATCAGACTAAGGACACTGGGAAGAAGGGTGGAGTGAGAGGAGTTGCCAGATACAGAGAGGAAAGAGGAGGTGCAAGATGAAAGAGAGGTAATGCCACATGGCAGAATGTAGATTCAGTCGATTGACAGAAATGAGTTAATTTAAGTTGTAAGCGCTAGTTAGTAACAAGCCTAAGCTGTTGGCCAAGCATTTATAATTAATGTTAAGTCTCCATGTTGGCTATTTGGGAACTGGTGGGCAGGAAAGAAAAGTTAACCTACTTTTTTTTTTTTGTTTTGTTTTTTCTTTCATTTTTTGATTTTGTTTGAGACAAGGTCTTCCTATGAAGCCCTAATTGTCCTGGAATTTGCTATATAGTCCAAGCTGGCCTCAAACTCACAGAGATCCTCCTGCCTCGTGAATTACAGGCATGCACCACCATGCCTGACCAGTGGCATAGGTTTCTCAGGCACAAGACATTGAGAAGGTAGAGAGCAGGTTCAGGCCAGCACTTAGACATGGATCAAAAGAGATGAACTCAGGCCTGACATCCGGGAAGGTGCTGAGAAGACATGGCATCCTTTGTTCCCACTTCTCTGGACTGAGCCTGGGGACCTAGTGTTCTTGGCTCCTGGGCAGCACCCTTGGGAGGCTGCCTACCTGCTAGGATCCGTGACATGGACACTGGCCCCAGATCTTAGTTTCCAGAGCAGTGTGCTCAATGGGCCAGCTGAGAAGAAGCCTCTTGTCCCTGCTACGTGTCTGTCCTCCAGCAGGACAGCTGGGACAGCAGCCCAGAGCTGAGGGGGCAGGTCTCAAGGCTCTTCCCTTGAGGAAACACTGCCTCTGGGCCTTCAGCCCAGCACTTCCTGGGGACTAGATGATCTGCTGGGATTGCACAGAGGTTCATGGTATCTTGTGTCTTCACTGACTTGATCAGGCTCCCAATTGCTTTTAATGGCAAGGCTGTCTTTGATACCATGGGTTTAATTCCACTCTGTTACTCTACTCCTCCAAGGGTGCCATTTTCTCCAGGAAGAGATTAGAATTTATCACTATCAGGGCTGGAGAGATGGCTCAGAGGTTAAGAGCACTGACTGCTCTTCCAGAGGTCATGAGTTCAATTCCCAGCAACCACATGGTGGCTCACAACCATCTATAATGAGATCTGGTGCCCTCTTCTGGCCTACAGGCATGCATGCAGGCAGAATACTGTATCCATAATAAATAAATAAAAATCTTAAAAAAAAAAAAGAATACACATATCCATTTATAAAAAAAAAAAAAAAAGAATTTATCACTATCATAGCTTTCTGCTTTCCCCAGATGCCATTTCTGAGCTAGGTTGTGGAGCCAGAGCAGAGGTCATTGACACGCTTCTCTCTGAGCCAGACATACTCAGCTAGGCTTCTGTGGGATGGACCTCTTGTCATGAAGCCCAGGACTCTCAGTGATACCCCGTGAAGGGCAGAGGGAATCCATCACTGTTGGACACTCTCATCCTTAGCTGTGTCAGCAGCAGGTTTTTGCCTCACTGAAGTGGGGACAGGAAGGGAGGCATCGGTTCAGGGCTGATGAGCTCAGAGCCAAGACTCAGTGAGTGTTAGTAGACTTCTATGAGCTGGTATTGCTTTCCTGGATAGCCTTCCCTCAAATGGTTTTCTTTATGTTTCTCTAATAACTGGGTCTGTGGAGTTCCTTCTGGGCTTTGGTTTTTTGGAGTCTCTTGTAGTCCAGGTTGGCCTTAGACTCACTGTGTAGCCAAGGCTGGAGTTGAAATCCCGACCTCCTCTTCTCCACTCCTGAGTGCTGAGATTACTGGTATGTGCCACCATGCCTAGATCTTTTAATGGTTCTTTGTTGTTGTTGCTGTTGTTTGTTTGTTTTGGAGACACGGTTTCTCTGTGTAGTTCTGGCTGTCCTGGATCTCACTCTGTAGACCAGGCTGGCCTCGACTCACAGAGATCCACCTGTCTCTGCCTCCAGAGTGCTGGGATTAAAGGCATGTACCACCATCACCTGGCTAATGTTTCTTTTTTAAAACAAACAAAAATCTCATTTACAGAGGGCTAGAGAGATGGCTCAGTAGTTAAGAGCACTGGCTACTCTTGCAGAGGACCCAGGTTCAATTCCCAGCATCCACGTGGTGGCTCACGATCATCTGTAACTCCAGTCCCAGGAAATCCAATGTCCTTTGTGGAATGCCCTCTTCTGGTCTTCCCAGGCTGTATGCACACATGTGGGGAACACGTGTGTGGGGCACATGTGTACATGCAGGCAAAACACCCATACACATAAATAAGAACTGAGGTCTCAATCTTCCCGTTAAAGGCACCCCACCCTTCATGACTGAAAGACCTCCATCAGGCTCTACCTCTTAAAGGGTCATTTACCTCCTGATGATAGTAGGCTGGGAGCTGTTAGTTATTTGCAGCGCTCTTATCCTGCGAGGAAATGTCACGAAACACGACAGACTCCATTAACAAGAGTTTTATTGAGATAAAAGAGACAGATGAGTGCTCAGGCCTGCGGAGAGACACCTGTGTAGAGAAGAAGGAGAGAGCCAGGAATATGGTGCTGGCTTATAAAGACTGGGTGGCACACGCATACACAGGTCGATGTAGCTACTCCATGCCTGCGCAGATCACATGGTTGTGTTGTGTGCTCTTATGCTACCATGCAAAGCCACGGGGTCCTGGTCACGCAAGATGCCTTGACCCGGAAATGGCTATTTTGACCTGGAACTGGCTAGGCAGAAGTGTCTAGGTCCGCTGGGCATGCGCAAACATGCCCGACCGTGGGGGCATGTTGTGAATCCATTAGGCGCAAACCTTTACTACAGGCCTTTGACCCACATTCAAAGCATGGTCATGAGCCTAATGAATTGTTAACTTGTTTTATTTTTTATTTTTTTATTTTTTTTAAAGGTTTATTTATTATGTATACAGTGTTCTGTCTGCATGTACGCCTGCACTCCAGAAGAGGGCGCCAGATCTCACTGTAGATGGTTGTGAGCCACCATGTGGTTGCTGGGAATTGAACTCAGGACCTCTGGAAGAGCAGTCAGTGCTCTTAATCCCTGAGCCACCTCTCCAGCCCCTGTTAACTTGTTTTAAGGATGATAATAGTGTTGTGGGGTTTTGCTGTTTTGTTTGGTTGGTTTTGAGAAGGGATCTCGTGTGTACGAACTGATCTCAAACTCTCGACCCTCCTGCCTTCTCAGGGGCTTGGGGGTGTGACACCATGTTTTATGTGGCTCTGTGGATGGAACCCAGGGCTTCAGACATGCTGGGCAAGCACTCTACCAAGAGAACTATGGTCCCAGCCTTTCTTTTTTTTTCATTTGTTACTAAGAGTTTCACAGTCTAGCCCTGGATGGCCAGAAACTTACTAGGTAATCTAAGTTAGCCTCAAATTCACAGCAATCCTCCTGCCTCAGCCTCCCAAGTGCTGTGGTTACAGAAGTAAGTTATCATGCTCAGCTGCACTGTGGGTATTTTAAAGAGGATGTATTACTAAAACACACTGAAGTATTTACAGATGGAATAATATGATATATTAATAAGTGGCCTTGTCTATTGGTGGTGGCTAAGTGGCAGATAAAGATGAAACAATGGACCATCAGTTGATCATTGTTGGACCTGTGTAATGGCTGAGAGGAGCCTCTGTGCAGTTCTCTCTACTTTTGTAAGTTTGAAGCTTTCCATCAATATTGTAATTTTCCCAAGGGACTGCCCTGAGAAAATCCCTCCCAGAGTCCTGGGGAAGATGCTACGTCCGGCGTGGGGTATCTGAGGGAAAAGAATCTATGTACACCATGCTCTTTTGTCCATTGACTTTATTTCTCTAAGACAAAATTCTATCTGCACAGCTTCAGTTCCATCCTGACACTGTTCCTCTGTGTCCCTTCTTCTTCTGTCCCCTCATAGTCCTAGTAATAACTAAGCTCCTATGCTTTCGATCTCATCTTCGTCCCCTATTCCTTCGTCCTCCATCTTTCCTCCCTCTTCTCCTCTCCTGACTTGATTCACCTACAATCGACAAAATCCTCTTCCTTGCTCCTCACTCCTGGGCCTGAGCCATTCTGCAGTACCATCTACAGAAACTCTGCCTTGTTCTCTTCCCTTCTCTCTGGCCACGGGGCTCTGCCTAGACCAGGAATTCTGCTCCAGTCTTTACTGCACCTGGATATGTAAAAAGCCCTGTTGTCCTGAGTCAATAACTCTGCTATGCTACTAGGCCTGAAGGCAAGGGATGGTCTGAGCTTCATTTGCACAAGAAACAAAACTATGTATCTACAGCCACCTGTCTCCTAGGCCCTGCAGGAGTATTACCTAGTGCATCAGCAGTAGGTCTCAGAAGCTTGTTCTGTTTGCCATACGGCCTAGTAGTATATGAGTGCACAAGAATTTCATAGCAGAGACAGCTGATGTATATTAAAAGCTGAAGCGACCCGGAGAGGTGGCTCTGAGGTTAGGCGGTGGCCCGTGGCGGCAGAGGTGGCGAGTTCAATTCCCGCGACTGCCAATGCGAGGCATGATGACGTCATTCATCATGCATCGAAAAAAAAACAAAAGCTGCCGGGCAGTGGTGGCGCACGCCTTTAATCCCAGCACTCGGGAGGCAGAGCCAGGCGGATCTCTGTGAGTTCGAAGCCAGCCTGGTCTACAGAGCGAGATCCAGGAAAGGCGCAAAGCTACACAGAGAAACCCTGTCTCGAAAAACCAAAAAAAATTGGAAAAAAAAATAAATAAAAAAAAAAGAAAAAAACAAAAACAAAAGCTGAATAACAGCAAATATTCCTTGATAAATGGCTTCCTCTTGAAGGACTCCTTGGTTGGTCGAGACATAGTTTATTATATACAGCTGCGTCTCTGTAATATATTCTTGAGGCCCACTGAACATAAACAAGCTGAAGTTTTTCTTTTGCTTGTGCTCGGTTGGAACCTCCAGCTCACCCCTGCTTGATGCGGAAAACCCCATTCCTGTCTCTCTAAACTCCACCCACTCAGAGAATCTATGAACAAAGGGGAGGCACCAAAAAGCCCAGTTCCGAATACTTGGGAGCTACAGCAGTTCCTCCCTTGAAGGAGTCCCGGCCTAAAGTGTTCACCTTTGACCGTACTTGGGCACAAACCCAGCTTGTGGCAGACACATTATCACCCCTCACCTACAACCTATATAATCTTCCTGCTTTAGTTTGGGCATGTGGCTTCTCCAGCCTCGATCTCTGGGAATGGAGAACTCACCCTGGAGTTGCTTTGCTAAAATAAATCTGTTCTTCTACTTCTTCAATTCATCTTGATCTGGCTTACTTGTAGGCAGAGAAACCTCTTATTGGGAGACAGAAAACCTATTAGTCTGGGTCTGAAAGAACCTCACTAGATATTGTTAGGAATAAAAAGTAACCAACTTGAGATTAAAACATTTAAAAGTGTGTATGTAGGGCTGAGGATGTGGCTCAGTTGTCATGGACGAAGCCATGGGTTCCATCTGCAATGTATCATACATTGGCATTGCTGGAGCACACACATGAGCCGTAACCCTAGCATTTGGGCGGCTTGGTAGGATCAGAAGTTCAAGGCCACAGCTTGGTGTGGTGGCATTTGGCTTTGATTCCAGCATTCCTGAGGCTAAAGCAAATGGATCTCTGTGAGTTCAAGGCCAGCCTGGTCTACATGGAGAGTTCCAGCCCTTCCAGGGCTACATAGTGAGATTCTGTCATCATCTTTGGCTACATAGTGAGTTTGAGGCAAGGTGGCATGAGACATTGTCTGACAGTTAATTAAACAGATCATGTCTATAAATATATATTTCACTTGAGATGAGTTATACATTCACGGCTTTATAAACCATGAGATCCCCAATACTCATGAGGCAGAGGCAGGATGATCTCTGTGAGTTCAAAGTCAGCCTGGTCTACATAGAATTTCAGATCAGCCAGGACTGCAGAGTGAGACCCTGTCTTAATAAAATATTTACTTTATGTGCGTATAAGTTCACTAAGGTGTATAGACTTTAGGTCTGGTTAACTTTGGTGTGTGATGTTCTTACATGCAAGTTTTTCAGAACTAAAGTTTGTAAATTTAAAATAAGTGGAGAGATCATAAGTTCAAACTCTCGCTCTGGAACAATACTGTGTAAGCAGCCTGCAAAGCCACATTTTCACGCAAAGCATTTTTTCTTCTTCTTCTCAGTGTCTGATGGGGTCTGAATCTCAACCAAGCTCCCAATCAAAGCCATTAGAGTTCTAATTGCACAGCAGAGCCTGATCTTGTCATTTCCATCAAAGTCCCTTTTAGATGATTAGTGAGTTTGTGGGAAAGAAAGAAAAGATGGAGATTGTACTGGCAGTGTGTCAGCGATATCTGGAAAGGTAAATTATGCCAGACTTTCTGCTGAGTGGAAACTGAGTCTGCAGAAGGACAGCACAGTTGATGACTGTGCTCGGAGCGCGAGCAGGATGTTCTGATCAGCCCACAAATGGATCAGCACTTGTGACCCACACAATCAGAGCCTAATGCCTTTCAGAGTTGGAAAAGCTCTCTTCTTGGTATTTATTTTATAGACACATTAATGGGGAAACTTCTGTCAACTTCTTGAAAATACGATATTTTGTCAGAAATTGAGAACTGATTTTGACCACCACTAATCTGCCCACTTGTACCACAGAGCAACTGACAACATTTTGCCCAGTTCCAACTGGTGACAGCAGGGAGCAAAAATCATCAAAATTCTGGGTTTAAGACTGTCCCATAATTGATCTCAATCCTGCTGCCAAAATATTGCTTGTGTTCTAACTATTTCAAGAATAAATCAGCGATTTGTCCTTTTTCTGTTTATAGGGATATGCTAGTTCTGGTCTTGTTGCTGCTGGGATGAAATACTGGCAAGTCTTCTTCAGGGGGAAACAGTTTGCCAGGCAGTGGTGGCCCATGCCTTTGATCCCAGGCAGAAGCAGGCAGATCTCTGAGTTCAAGGCCAGTCTGGTCTACAGAGCAATAGCCAGGCTACACAGAGAAACCCTGTGGAGGGAGAGAGCGAGCGAGCTGGAGGAGGGGAGCAGAAGAGAAGGAAAAAGAAATGCTTGTTTTGACACAGTTTGAGGGTATAGTACATCCTGGTGGGGAAGCTGTGGCGACCTACATGATCCTCACAGATATGCCCAGAGATTTGTTCATGATGGTAAAGTCTATCAAGTTGATAAAAGAGATTAACTGGCCGGGCGTTGGTGGCGCACACCTTTAATCCCAGCACTCGAGAGGCAGAGCCAGGTGGATCTCTGTGAGTTCGAGGCCAGCCTGGTCTACAGAGTGAGTTCCAGGAAAGGCGCAAAGCTACACAGAGAAACCCTGTCTCGAAAAACCAAAAAGAAAAAAAAAAAGAGAGATTGACTGTCACAGGTATATTAAAATTGTCCGTCGATTACCCACAGAGATTTTGCTTGCTCAGGTGTTGTTTTGTGCTTTTGAGACGATGTCTCATGTATCCCTGGCTGGTCTTGGACTCACTTATGTTGCTAAAAATGATCTTGAGCTCCTGATCTTCCTGCCTCCAAACGCCCAAGTGTTGGAGCTACAGCTGTACACCCTTATACCTGGCTGCCAGTCTCCATACCTAGTGCTTTCGAATTTGTTTGTTTGCGCTCTCTCTCTCTCTCTCTCTCTCTCTCTCTCTCTCTCTCTCTCTCTCTCTCTCTCTCT
>CABHPR010119017.1:0-14287 GCA_902168415.1 Peromyscus melanophrys
TTGGACGTTACAAAGTTAATTAAAAATAGACACACTCAATTATCAGAAAATACTTAACTATACTTTAAACAATGTGGGCAAAATATAAAGCTTTACTTATTTATTGAGACAGGATCTCACCACATAGCCCTGGAGAGCCCAGGATCTCTATGTAGAACAAACTGGCCTTGAACTTGTGATCTGTATCTCAGCTTCCTAGCTGCTGGCACTACAGGTGTGCATCACCATGTTCAGCTGAATTTTTAAAAATACTGAGGCTATGTAACCAAAACAGTATTTATGGATATATTGGTTGCACTATAAAACAAAACACTATAATTAAAAATTATGGCTACTGGAATGTCTTAAATGTGTAGGCGGCTCATGTTCTGAACACCCATTCAGACAACAGTAGGAATCAATACAACTTTCCTTCCTTATGAAACACCGCTTTTCTCATTTATCCGTCATCTTTTTACCTCCACCCACCCCCCCAACCTACCCCAGGCTTAAGCTTTCTAAACCACTTGGCTCTGGGCAGCTCCTGGAGTTAGGAGGGCTTATTTCTTGGCAGCTGTCAAAGGAGACACTAATTGAAAGGTTAGTCAAGCCAGTCATACTTCTGTGTTAGTTAAACATCCTGTCTCCTGCACAGGTGACAGATGTGTGACATTCCACCAATGAACCTGCATACACCTTCTTCCAGGGTCTAAGACACAGGACAGCATGTGGCATGCTGGCCAATCCCTTTGTCCCTGTGTCCACTTCTCCTCACCCAGAGCTCGGAGCTATTTCATGGTAATAACCTCGGATCAAAGGCCAGCTCTGCAGTGAGTTTCTGAGGTTGCTTAGACAGACACATGCTTCAGAGCAGACACTCCAAGACAGTCTGTGAAGACACCGCCTGCCTGTGCAGTGCTCTGACCAAAACTGCCACTCGGAATGTCTCAGTTCAACAGAAGTGTTTCTACAGGTAACTATACAAACCAGCCCAAGGTAAAGGACACATTAGGTCACCAAGAAGTCACCAGAGATCTGGGCTAAAAAGGAAACATGTAGGTGGGAGACACTGGTCCTTCCTGTAAAACATGACATTGTGTGGTGGCACCCTAACACAGCACGGTCCCCACCATGCTTTGGAGTGCAACCTCAGTACAGCGTAGCACTGTGCCCAGCTGGGGAACAGGCTCATAGCTTCTATGTAGTGACTGTCAAGGCTTCCAGCTCACTTCCTAGAGCCCACTTACCACACCAATGAAGGGTGGCTGCTTATGAAATACCACCAGAATTTATTTCTTCAGGAGAGAAGTTAATTCAAAATTACTCTGCTGTCTGCCAAGGGCCATGTCTGGGTCCATGTTCCTACTATAGCTGGGGTCTGTGATGATGTTGTGTGTGGGTGGGGGGAGGTGTCACAGGAACAATGTGTTGAAGTCTGAGGGCTGTTTTGACCTGGCTCCGCCTATCACTGGCCATTGGATAGCTGGCCCTGCCCCTCACTGGACACTGCAGCAGGAGAGATGGCCCCACCCCTCACCATGGGCATAGGAGAGCTGGCTCTGCCCCTCATCTGAGGGGGGTGGTCCCAGTGGCCCAGATCAACCAGCTTAGGCACCACCCAGACCCACATCCTGGGCCTTGGGTTGGCCTACCCTAACATCTACCCTATGATCTGCTGGAGTGCATGAAGGGACTGATCCTGTGGTACAATAACTGCAGGATCTCCATGATTCGGGGCAACAACAGAATAATATCCCAGAGGAGTTTTGATCCAGTGATGACCATGTGCCAGAGGCCTTAAACCAGACCAATGACTCACTGCAATGAACATTTTGCAGGCAGGGCTGACTGGACAAAAGGGTCTATTGTGTGACACACCAGAGCACCTAATGCCACTAGGATGAACGCAGAGGTGTTGGAAAGAGAGAAGAGCAAGGTGGCTTTGTTTGTTTGGTTGGTTTAGTTTTTAATTAATTTTTTGGAGGGTTCTTTAGTGGAGCATGCTGCAGGAGTGAGGGGCAGATATGGAGGGACTGGGAGGTGAGCGGGATAAGGGTGCAAGATGTGAAATTCCCAAAGAATCAATAAAGAATTATGTTTAAAAAAACTGCTGTTGCCGGGCGGCGGTGGCGCACGCCTTTAATCCCAGCACTCGGGAGGCAGAGCCAGGCGGATCTCTGTGAGTTCGAGGCCAGCCTGGTCTACCAAGTCAGTTCCAGGAAAGGCGCAAAGCTACACAGAGAAACCCTGTCTCGGAAAAAAAAAAAAAAAAAAAAAAAACTGCTGTGAAATTTCTCAAAATGCCATCCAGTTTGATGAAAATCATTTAAATTATGCAAATATGAAATTATAAATAATCACTCAATTCTAAGTTCAAAAGTACATTTATTTAAATGTGAGCAAGTTATCAATATAAAAGAAAAGAGTGTAAGAAATAAAAATAATCAAAGTACAAAACATCTCAATCTTTAACATCCATAATTTAGACAGCAAAGTCTTTATTTACATAATTTTATTTGTAGATGAAATTTCATACACTTTTCTGAAAACACATAGAAACCTAAATTAATCAGAAAGACTTCATGTGGGCTCTTAGGCATATAATACAAAACATAATTTATGTTTCCTAGAATAAGATCACACATCTTCACACGATGCAGTCAGTATTGCATGTCTTCCTGGTAGAGGCCTCTCCCTAAGGCAGAGCTGGAAAACAAGGCCTCTGCAGGGAGGGAGTCCTGGGCTGCACGCTGCCAGCAGCTACCCTTGTGCTCCAGGCTCCGGGCTCACAGCTCACAAGAGGCTGTCAGTTAAACTTATATGTGGCCTCGTTGAGGAAAATGGTTTTCACACACAAGGCAGCAGGGTCACCCCACGCCAGAGCCCTGTGTGAGGGAGGCAGTTCTAGACCAGCTCCCTCTGCATTCAAGACGGTCGGTCCCACTGCACACTTCAACACCCAGGTCTTAGAGATTCCTGCTCGCATGCACAGGCGCTCTATCTGATGCACAGGTGCTGGGTGGAGGCACCTGCTTAGGTGACTCCAGCGTATGGTCAACGCCAAAGCCCAATCCAATGCACACTCCTGATGGTTTCCTGTCCCAAAAGCTACCACAAAAAACATGTCCTCAAGAGGGCTGTCACCTTAACATCTTCTGTGAGCAACTTTTAGGCAACCTTCCTAATGCTAAGACCCTTTAATACAGTTCCTCATGATGTGGTGACCCCCAACCATAAAACTATTTAGTTGCTACTTCAAAACTGTAATTTTGCTACTGTTATGAATCATAATGTAAATATCTGATATGTAGGATATCTGATATGTGATCCCTGTGAAAGGGTTGTTTGACCCTCCCAGGGGTCATGACCCACAGGTTGAGAACCACTGGGCTATAGGTATGGAGCAGGCCCACAGATGACTAGTGTGACCTGAAAAGCAACTCTTCCATTGGAAAATACGCATGGGACAGATGGTCCCAGGGAAAAGCCTGGAGAAGACACAGGAGGACATGCTGCATAAAGACCAGATGCTGTAGCACCCCTGCCTCCCGTCACTGCCCCCAGCTCAGTGGCCATGAGAAGGAGGTTCCCCACCAGGCACTCCCGCTGGCTCCTGGCACTCACTCTGTTCCCAGTACCACCCAGCGGAGTCTCCTAGCCCACATTTTACTGAGCTCTCTCAGGCCAAGAGGAAGTACTTAGTAAATGCACTCAGCTGGTGACACCACACCGACGAAGAGCCAGGGATGACAACACTCTGAGCTGGGTGCCAAACATGGGGGCTGATCGCACACTAAAGGAACCGCCTCAGCTGGGCACAGTGGCTCATGCCTGCAATGCTCAGGCCAGTACTCAAGGCTAAAGCGGGAGGGATGCTGGGAGGCTGAGGCCAGGCTGGAATACATAGCGCCAGGCCAGCCTGCAACAGAGTGAAACCTCTCAAAAATGTGTCCTTCTTTCTAACTGGAGATTTCCTCATATGGACTGTAAACTGTGTGACAGGCTTCACTCCTTTCCTGAGAGCCTGAAGAGCCTTTGGCCGTTCAGACACTTACCCAGCCACATCTGTAACTTACAGGAAGCTGCTATCAAGCTGTGTCCTTTCCCACCTCATAGCTGGAGTGTAGAGCACACCCCTCAGGCACTGGCCGCACCATTTTCTACGGGGTGTAACTATCGAATCCTTGAACACCTACATAAGCCACACAGCTCCCTAGTTGTCACCTGCTGACAGAACTCTCAAAAGGGCTGCTGACTGCACACTCTGGAACAGCAAGGGAAAGGTCTGGTGACAACCATGGTGTCCCTTTTTCAACCTGCAAATGCACCTTCTTCCTTGCCTGTCCCCGCTATGCGTAGCCTTCGTAAAGGATATGATTCGTAGTCCAGTGTCTGTGTGAGCACTCCAGTTAGAACAAACTCCGCATTGTGCACATCTGAACGGAACAGAACCCAAACCATTAGGGCAAGGCGACCGTGAACACACACAGGCCGCTGCAGGGGCGTGGGGAGTCATACCTATTCCTCTGGCAAAGTACTCTCGACATAAGTGCAGGTCATTCTCACAGGATATTAGAATGATCTCTGACAGACTCTAGGGAGGAGAGAGAGCTCATGAGTGAGGGAAAGACGTCCACGTGCGACAGCGCTGCCTTCTCAGGGCTCTGCTCTCTCACCTTATTCTGCCTGTGCTCCATGAGCTTCCGGAAGGACGGCTGCTTGGCTAACACCTTCCCCCCTGCGCACTCTACAATCGCCTTCATCGTTGCAAGGCTCGGGCAGATGCCAGGGGTGATGTAGAAATACTTGGTCTAGAAATAAACAGAAGCATGCTTTTTAAATGTTTTTAATTGCACATAACTTTTCATAAATCGGGCCCGGAGTTTTTTGTGTATATTTTTTGTTTTTTGAGACAGGGTCTCTCTATGTAGACCTGGCTGTCCTAGAACTTCCTTTGTAGATCAGGCTGGTTCCCAACTCACAGAGCTCCTCCTGACTCTGTCTCCCAAGTGCTGGGATTTAAATGCAGGGGACCATCATATCCAGTTCTGAGATTTTTGACAAAATAATTTAACTTTCTAGAACTATTAAGGTTATATTCCCCACCAGTTCCCTATCTACCCAGATATGCACAGAAGGAGTTGGATGAACACTTCCCCCCATGGTCAGTAAAAGTAACCACATTTAACTGCCTGTGGTCGATCTGCAGACATTAATAATCAACAGAAATCAAAACACTTCCCTTGATGTAAAGGAGCCCAAAACTTGAACAGTCTATTTCTCTCTCCCTGTCTTCTATCCTTTCTTTATTGTGTGGGTCTGAATCTGGGTCTGCCTGAAGGCTATCTTGTGAATCTGTCCCTGTCCTTTGGTCTGTTTCCATCCTCCACAAAGGTTTTCCTCTCCCCTTGACTGAACAGCATAGAAATCAACACAGAAGGTATTGCCAACCAATGACCAATGATCCAGACAACAGACAGTACTACAGACATGACTGTCTATCAAGCAGGATCCAAATGCTGTATTCAACATTTATGGTGGATATTCGTTTAAGATGGCTTTCAGTCCATCTGCTGCTTCCAGCAAAGATTATCAGACACACATTCAAACACACATGTATTACTCTTAGATCAGGGGCATGGAAGAGTACATAATTTAAGTACATCTATGCATTAGCTTAGGTTGAAAAGGTTGATTACATGGGAAATCCAAGGCAAGAAAGGTTGATTGTTATCTCTCTCTCTCTCTCTCTCTCTCTCTCTCTCTCTCTCTCTCTCTCTGTCTCTGTCTCTGTCTCTGTCTCTCCTCTCTCCTCTCTCTCTCTCTAGATTTCATAGTTTGTCTGTGTAACAGTCCTAGCTGTTCTGGAACTCACTTTGTAGACTAGACTGACCTTGAACTCACAGAGATCCATCTGTCCCTGCCTCCTGAGTTATAGGACTAAAGGGGTGCGCCACCACACTTGGCCTACATTGCTCTCTTAAAGGCAGGTTAAACAAATAGGCTTGGTACCCAGTAGGACAGAGTCTTAAGTCTCAAGTAACCCCACGGTGTATTATTAGTTCCACTGTGAGGTCCAGTAAAAGTTCCATTCTCTTAGAATCGAAGATATTTTGTCACAATGCAGTGCCACAGCTGTGCCAACTACAAGAACCAAAGCATTCTATGCCAAGGCAGGATGACGGCATACATTCGCCAGTCTGTGTAAAATGCCAAGGCAGCATGGTATTTGGCCACGGCTGTGTGCCTAGCAGTGGAACACCAGCTCCATTCCTGCTGCTACAGACAGACTAGGAAGTCTCACTGACACTGATGCTTTCCTAGGCTCATTGCAGAACTCTCACAGAAAAAGGGAAACATTCACAAAACTCAGACCCTGGAGGTAAAACTGAATTCTAATCATTCCTAAGAAGTTCAAAGACCAAATGATTTTTATTGGCTACTTAGTTCTTGGATATAAAAAATACTTCTCAACTGTCTTAAGTCTCTTATCTAACAAATATTTAAAATACAGACTTCTAAATTTTCCATTTAGCATTCATTCAGGATATTCCCAAGTGCCTTCTCTAATGGAATACTCATTTATTGAGACTAACACAAGCGAGAGCCTTCAAAGACTTGTTAAAGTAAAAAACAAAACAAACAAAACAAAAAACTTTAGGTCTCTTACCAGTTCAATTATTCATCAACATACTCTTGAATCCCTTCTCTGACAAATCTACTCATTAGGTTACTGTAGCAATTTCTTCATCTGACTAAAGAGTGTTTCCTACAGCCAAGTGTGGTGGTACAAGAGACAGAGGCAAGAGGACCTCTGTGAGTTGGCAGCCAGCCCAGTCTGGTCTACAGGGAGACCCCATCAACATTCCTTAGATGTGCCACACTCCCTTGCAGAAAGAGTAGCCATGAAGTGGGAGGACAAGACCTGTGTCACATCTACTCAGCTCTACGGGGGCTTTCCTTCCCAGCGTACCTTAAAGAGGGGAGAAACGTGGGCTCGCTTTAAGGACTCTTCCAGACTGAAAGAAAAGAGCACTTCTGCCTCAGCATCTCGCAGGATATAGTTCTGCTCATCTGGAAAACAGAACAGTGTATGCTCTGAAAGGCACAGTGCCGAGCAGAGAGGCAGGTCCACATGCAGGCAGTACACACTACCCACAGTCACACTCACCCTGCCATCTGGGTACTGTCCTGACTATTTTATGTCAACTGGACACAGGTTAGAGTCATCTGAGAAGAGAGAAGCTCCTGTGGTAGTCTGAATGTAACTGGCCCCCATAAGCTCATAGGGAGTGGCACAATTAGGAGGTGTGGCCTTGTTGGAGTGGGTGTGGCCTTGTTGGAGGAAGTGTATCACTGTAGGGGCAGTCTTTGAGGTCTCCCTTGCTCATGCTATATCCAGTGTGGAAATAGACTACTTCTGCCACCTGTGGATTGAGATGTAGAACTCTCAGCTCCGTCTCCAGCACCATGTCTGCCTGCACACTGCCATGTTATACCATGATGATAATGGACTAATCATCTGAAACAGTAAGCCACCCCAATTAAATGTTTTCCTTTATAAGAGTTTCTGTGGTCTCTTCACAGCAATAGAAACCCTAACTAAGACACCTCCATAAGATCAGACTGTCTGTAAGCCTGTAGGGCATTTTCCTTATTAGTGTTTGATGGGGGAGGGCTCAGTCCATCGGGGGTAGTCTACCCCTGGACTGGTGGTCCTGGGTACTAGAAGAGCAGGCTGAGAAAGCCATGTGGAGCATTGAATACTAAGTAGCATTCCTCCATGGGCTCTGCATCAGCTTCCGCGTCCAGGTTCCCACCCTGCTCTATTTTCTGTCCTGGCTTCCTTGGATGATGAACTGTGATATGGAAGTGTATACAAACTCAACCCTTTTCTCCCCAAGTTGCCCTTGGTCACGGTGTTCCATCACAGCAATAGTGACCCTAACTAAGATGGTTAGGTTTCACTCACTTCCCTTGAAAACAGCCAGACTACAAGAATAGGCAAGTGTTCTACCACAGAGCTACACTGCGGCCCCCAGGGTGACTACTAATAGGAAGAACCATCCTGTTAGAGCTTCCACAGAGCGCTCATCAATGGGCCCCAACGAGAGACTGTGGCTAGATGCTCTTGTCTAAGACTTTACGGTGCAGCGGAAATTGCATTTTATAGGCACGTTTCCAGAGCAATGCACTAAGGAAAATGGCTGCACAGCTTGTCTTTTCCCTTGATGCAATCAAAGACTAAACCTTTATGTCGTATAGAAGAATACAAAGATGTCAATCAAAGAAATCCCTGTGATGGGAAATAAATTTACAAGCTTAAATGAATAAACAATCCAAGAAGACGCCACAGCTTTGCCGGTGAAAAGGAGCAGCCTCGGCACAGCACCCACCAATGAACTTCTGGCACTTGAAGCACTCTTCCAGCCACTCCGGAGTCACGATGTGTTTCACCACAGAGATGGCCGTCAGGAACTTCACGGTGCGCGTCACCTTGCTGGCGATGAGGTGGGTACACTTCTTTGTGGACTCAGCAACTTCCCCACCTAGGATGTACAGCTTCTGAAGCCACAAACACACCAGAAAGGGAAGCACGTGTCAGCAGACACAGAGACCAGCTCCAGGACAGTGCCTTCCTCAGCTGCACTCAAGGACGGGCAAAGCAAACCACAAGAGGACAGCTCAGAGCACCTCCAATGGCTGCCTCAGCAGCCAGCTCCACACAAACTGTGTCAAAACAAATTCTCCAGAAATCAGAAACTCCAACCTAAAAAGCCAGAGGCCCCAGGACCCACTGCATTACAGACACTATCCTGAAATGGACCCGTAAGAAGCACATGGACCCCATCTCTATCTAACAGTGGCATACCTAGGAACTGAGGCATACATACCTAACAGAGACTGCTTAGATTTTAGAGGTATGAAAATGAATTGTACTAAATTTGTAACAGCAGTGTTAGTAATTTCTTCCTTAAAAAAAAAAAAAGAAAGAAAGAAAAAGAAAGAGAAGCACTGGCAACATGGCTCAGGGGGTAAAGGCAGTTGCCCTCAAGCCTGATGGGAAGAGTCATTCCTGGAATCCACATGGTTGAAGGAGAGAACCGAATCCTACAAGCTCTCCAGATGTACATGATCTCTAGATATATGTATGCTATGACACATGTGCACCACCCTGCCTCTAACACACACAGAGCACACAAAGTAAGTAATTATTTTTTAAGTAGAAAATGTATGAATCCAACCTCATATAGTCACGGAATTTTTAACCATCTTCCACCAAAACAAAACTACCAATGACCAGATCCCACCAACCCCTCAAAACGTGTATTTATAAATGTTCTATTATCACTATCCTCCCCACTCACCCAGGGTGGCCTCCTTGTTCCCCAGAAAACTAATCATGGGCAGACCACGTTCTTAGAGAACCTGCAGAGGCCCAGTGCCCTTCAAGCCTAAAGAAAGGCTTTATAAAAATACCATTCACAAGGCCCAGACTGTTATGGTAACAGAACAATCTAGGGGAGAACAATAATGGCACTGAACAAGGTGATTACAACCGCTATCATGGGGCTGTAACAGGCTGCTCCTGATTCAGCAACCACGGTCCATGCTACCTCAGCGAGGAGGGTGCCTCATGCAAGCTAGTCACTCTCTACCTGAGTGACATCCCCCAGCTAAGTGCTATGTTAATAAATGGCTAGCCTAAAGCACATACAAACAGAGAGGACCCTGCTGAAAACCTTCAAACACGATTTTCACCTTAATGTACTGCTGAACTTGAACAGGCTCAAATCCAGTGAAGAGCACATAAGGAGTCAGCTCCGGAGTCAGCTTCTTAGTGGGAGGTGGCAGGTCTTCGATTCTGTGACACAAACACACAGTGAGGACTTCAAACAAGTGCTCTTTAGGGAACCCAGAACTTAAGAAGCTTTAAGAGCTTTAGTGCTGGGGGTGGAGGGATGGTGATGATGATGTCCTTTCTCTCCTACCAATTAACATATAGCTCCACTCCAAAGGATGCCACCTGGACCATCGGAGAGGAGCAAGCATCTAGATCATTCTTGTTGAGAACAATGCTCTCAGGTGGGCATGGAGGTGCACACCTCCAATTCTAGCACTTGGGAGATAGAGCCAGGAAGATCAATTTAAAGTCAACCTCAGCCACACAGTGAGTTTGAGACCAGCCTGGACTACATGAGACCCCATCCAAAAAACAATGAGGCCATGCTCTCCTCTTCCCTGTAACCATGGTTCAGTCCTGCTTTAAGAAGGAGGCATGTGGGGCTGGAGAGATGGCTCAGAGGTTAAGAGCACTGCTTGTTCTCCGAAAGGTCCTGAGTTCAATTCCCAGCAACCACATGGTGGCTCACAACCATCTGTAATGAGATCTGGTGCCCTCTTCTGGCCTGCAGGGATACATGCAGACAGAACACTGTATACATAATAAATAAATAAATCTTTAAAAAATAAATAAATAAATCTTTAAAAAAAAAAAAAAAAAAAGAAGGAGGCATGTAACACTAGTTTTTGTCTCATCGATTTACCAGCTTGCCCAGAATAGCGGTCACTCTTTGCATTAACATGTATGTTCCCAGTACAGTGGCTGCTCTTTATGTTAACATGTATGTTTCCAGTACAGTAGCTGCTCTTCCCATTAACATGTATGTGCCTAGTACAGTGGCCACTCTTCACATTAAAGTGTATTTTTAATATTTTCACTTATTTAATATTTTGCCATGGGGCTGATAGAACCCACAGCAGCTTCACCACACCAGGCAAGGGTTCTATGTCAAGCTTTTAAGAAAAATCTCAAGTGACTTGGGTAGCTCTCTGTCATTAGTCATGAGGACAGACAGAGCATCCTGGCACATCTACACTGTTCAACTCTAGTCCTGTCTTCACCGAGGCTCTGAAAGGTACAGTTTCAGTAAAAGCCTTTGGTCTTAGACATTTACCTTCAATGATCGCAAATCTTATTTCTCAGTTTCTATAGAAATGAGATGGTCTGGAAAAAATTTCAACCGTATCTGTGGCCATTTCAACAGCTTTAAAAAACTGAGTTTTAGTCAACCTGTGCTCTGGGTGTGAAGAGTGGAGAGAGAGTTGAAATGAGCGATGAGGACATGCTGATTGCAAAGGGTCCCCAATAGCCCCAGAGGGTCATGGGAGAGACCAGAGCCCCTCGGTTTGGCTCCTGTTCGCTGTGGCTTCTGCTCTCAGGGAGGCAGGACTGCTGGCCAGAAACACTGCCTTCACATAAGCCAAAAAGTACACATGTAATAACACCCAATCAGCACACAGCGTGCAAAGCACACAAGTCACTCAGAGAAGGCTGGCCTTTCTTTCCCAGGGTGGCCTCTCTGAGGACACACCCCGAAGGCCCAGCACCCAGCACTCAGGAGCACTTCCAGCACTTTGAGGGGCAGCCTGTTTCTTACCAGCAGCTGCTGCTTCACACATGGTTTGGGTAAAGTTTTGCTTAAGAAAACAGTTCTAGTTTTTCTTTTCAATAAATAAGAAAGAAAAGTGCTTAGTCCCTTAGTATCGCTCCAATGAGAAACCGTGGTAATGCTGCGTGGCAACAGGAAAGAAATCCTAAGTCTGATTTACGATTATATGTATGAGTATTTTGCCTGCATGTGCGTCTGTGTACCATGTACATGCCTGGTGCCCAGAAGAGGGCATCAGATCCCCTAGGACTAGATTTATAGGCAATTGTGAGCTGTCATGTGGGTGCTGGAAACTGAACCCAGGTCCTCTTCCCAGCAGTCAGTGCTCTGAACCACTGAGCCATGTCTCCAGCCCCTCAAATACAATTTACTATGAAAATTCTCAGAAACATCTGACAGTTGGCACCAATCTTCCAAAGCCGACCTGTGAAAGACAGGCAAGTGTAAGGAGCCTGCCCTGCTGCACATACCTGGCTCTTTTAGAAGAAGGCTGGATGTTGGCAACCTCATTTGGCTTCAGCTTAGGGGGTAATCTTACACCCTGTAATTAAAACATTGTCCACGTCAATCAAACAACCTCCAAAAAAACAGAGGCTTTCAAGACAATGTCTCCAACACCCCCAGCACCACCCCCAGGAGAGAACCACGGCCATCACTGCTAGGAAGGCTGGGATGGCATGGGCCAGGAGCAAAAGCTAACAGCCCAGAGACCTGCCTTTTTTCTTTCTCTTCTTTTCTGTTCACCAAATCCCTGGATACTTTAAAATGCCTGCCTATTGCCCTTACCTCTCATTACATAGAGAATTCTAAACCATCAACTCTGCATCTTTATTTCAAGTTTTTTGTCCAGTGTCCCAACCTGGAACATGACAAACACTATCCGTACCAGTACATCTCCCTAAAACAAAACCAGCCTACACCCGAAAGTCAGGGGACAATCAGATCAGCAGTGCTGTGAACAAGGTGAGGTGCTGACCCTAGCAAGAGCCTCACGAACCAGAACCAGTCCAAGGCCCTGTCCTAACTCAGTGAAAGGCCTCACCCACCAGCCCCAAGCCACTGGCCCAGGACAGAAGCACTCCAACATGACAGGGGAGACTAGAGACTGCCTGCGGGCCCCACCTCAGGGGCCACCTCCACTTCGCCACACTGTTCATTCCTTCACACTGTCAACTCAGAGGCCTTTTTTTGGAAAGACACTTTATTTAGGTAGATCTGGTGATCCAGGCCTGCATAGTTCAAGGCCAGTTTAGGCTACAGCATGAGTTCAAGGCCAGCCTATGTAACTTAGTAAGACCTGTTTCAAAATCCATAAAAAGCCTAGCCGGTACAAAACCACTGTCCAGCATGCATGACACTGATAAATCTCCAGCACCATTAAATAAACAAAACAAAGCCAGAAACCCCCACCACCTTTACTTCTCACATCACTCCGTCCATGATCCTTTTCTGAATCTGGTGACACACCCCAAAAGCCAAGCACAGCTCCCCTGCACTGTGCACCTAGCAGCCTCGGAGGCCTAGGCAGCATACCACACACTGTCTGCAGGCCGGTGGGGACTCTTCTCGCCACTGCCCGACCCAGACTCCTCTCCACCATTTCCTAACCCCCTAGTCAGGAGGGAACCAGCCTGAGAAGCCTGTCCACTTCTTAGTATGGACCATGTGGCTTGTGAGATGACTCTGACTGCCACTTTGCCATCTAGGCCCACCTCAGAAATTCTTTCACCACATGAGCAGGGGAGACACTGGCTTTTGCTGATGTGTCTGAGCTGGCCATGCTCCATTAAAGTCATAGTCACTAGTTTAAGCTAGAGAAAAGTATGCATCTGACAGGAGGCTCGGCTTCCTGCAAGAGTGTGATGTGAGTCAGCAGACCCCACAGTGCACAGCCTGGACTCATCTCTGTGTTACAGAATGTGCCACAAGAGGGCTGAGCATGGTGGTGCACACCTTTAATCACAGCACTCAAGAGGCAGATCTCTGTGAGTTCTAGGCCAGCCTGGTCAACACAGCAAGTTCCAGGACAGATAGGGCTACTTCGAGAGATCCTGTTTCAAACAAATACAGAAGAAATCAAGGCCTTGCTATGCTGTGTAGGCTGTCCCTAAACTCCTACCTGGTAAGAACCCTCCCACTTAGGCCTCCTGAGTAGCAAGAACTACAGGTACATAGTCCATGTGACCAGCTATGTAAGACCGCTTTAAAACACTACAGGGTAAAGCTAGACATGCTAGCTCATACTTATAACCCCAGCACTGTAGTCGTTTTCAGGTACACAGCAAGTTCAAGGTCAGCCTGGCCTCTACAAGGGACCCATCTCAAAAACACACAACGAAGTGGGGGTGGGACCTGCAGGAGCCAGAGGTTGAGTATGAGGGCCAGTGTCCTCTAGACGTGACAGGGGCGCTGCACTCATGGACTCACAGCAACTGTGACTGCCTGCGTAAGACCTGTCTGCACAAGATAGAGCCAGTCCACACTCCAGCATGGGGTGGGGTGGGGGTGGGGGATCTGAGCACGTGAGTCCTGCCCCTTGCTGAGGAGCTATTGACAGTTGATGGCCGCTTGGCAAGGGAGAGTCAAGTTTTCCCTATGAGTGCCCCTGTAGGTTGACCGTGCCCCATGGCCATGCACATATGGGTAGCACTCAGTGGGTTTTGTTTCTGTTTTGTTTTTAGAGTTTTTCAAGACAGGGTTTCCTCTGTGTAACGCTGGCTGTCCTGGAACTCACTCTGTAGGCCAAGCTGGCCTCGAACTCAGAGATCCACCCACCTCTGCCTCCTGAGTGCTGGGATTAAAGGCGTGCGCCATCACTGCCCAACTTCACTGGGCTATTTTTTTAAAAATTAAAA
>CABHPR010119018.1:0-13888 GCA_902168415.1 Peromyscus melanophrys
GAACTACTCCCTGTGCGTTCGCCTTTAAAATAAGAGTTCTGTTCTTCCTTCTCATTGGTTGTAAACCCAACTACGTGACTGCCTCGTCACTACCTCTCTGTACAGACCTCCAGGTCTTCTATGGTTGGTATTGAGATTAAGGGCGTGTGTCTCCAATGCTGGCTGTATCCTTGAACACACAGAGATCTACCTAGTTTTGCCTGCCGAGTGCTGGGATTAAAGGCGTGCACCACCACCGCCCTGGCTTTCGCTATGGCTTGCTGATAGCTCTGACCCCTAGGCAACTTTATTTATTAACATACAAATAAAATCACATTTCAGTACAAATAGAATACCACTATACTCACCCCCTTCTCTCTATCTTTTCCTCTTTCTCTCCCCACTCTCTCCCCCCCACACCAAGTAAAACTCTTCACTGAGCCCTGTCTGTATGGCATCTCTGTCCCCCACCCACCGTGGGGCACCTTGGCTCTAATTGCCAGAACCTACCCACCAGCACGTGTAATATCACAACAGAAAGCCCATCAAGAACATGCCCAGAGACTTGTCTCCAGGATGCTTTTAAACCTCACAAAGGTGACAATCAGGTGGATGACGGGATTCATGTAAACCACAGGACCTACTGCAAACGTGGAAAGAGTGGAGACGTTATTGCTGTTGTTAAAAGTGATACAGTCATGACAGCAGATTCTAAAATAACCCCAGGCAGTAGCCACTGATGGTGGAATGTGGTGCGTGAGTCTTCAGCGCAGTCATTACAAGTATAATACCACAATAAACCTCAAACCTTGGTTTAAAGGGTACACTGTGCCAGAGATAATTTTATTGCGTGTTGAAATGCTAATACTTAGGGAACGTTAGGCTAAATAAAATACACTGTCAGAATTAATCTCCCCCACTTCTCTGAATTCTGAATGCAGCTACTAGAGATTTTTAAAGTGATGACCATGGCTCTCACACTCCCCATTGGTCGGGTGCTTCTCTCGGATATGATGAGGATGTATTGACAACAGGCTGGCTGCTGACCAGACAGTGCGTGAGGAAGGGGGAAGGATGGGTGCCCCTTGGTTTCTGTCTAGCTGACTTCCCAATTTCCCTCTGTGCACCTGACTCCTCTAAGTGCCTCAGCAACTGCTCCCTACTGGGTCAAGTCCATTTTCCTCAGAAAACAACTCCATGACCTGACAGCTCTCTGGTTCTGGTTTCTGGCAGATGTTGGGCATAATGACCAGCTCATTTCTTTCAGGGGGTTGGGGGTGGGGTGGGGAAAGAATTTCCATTCATTCCTGCTAGTCGAATTTCCCCGCTCTCAACACATCTCTCTCAGAAGCACAACAATTACTGGAGATAAACATTGCAGCCTTAATTATAAGGAAACTGGGATTCAGAGAGGTTGACTATTTAGCACCAGTCACACAGCACAGAGTGAGGCATGAAAGCAATCGCTTCTGGTCCCTGATGCCAGTGGCTTTTCCTAAGTGGGTGGGTTGTTGAGGAACAAGGGACAGAGAATTCTAGGCCCTGAGTCCCGTCAGCTGCTCTCCTTCATAGGTGGTTTCTCCTAGTCCTTTGGATAGTAAGTTCCTAATTTAGAGCTCAGAACCATATGCCACAAAATGTAGGTAACTTGAGCTCTTTAGCCAAATTTTTTCAAGTCATTTAGATCGTTTGCTGACTCCCTCCTAACTGAATCATCATCTCATCAGCATCTTCCAGACAATTGTGAAGATATGGATTTAAAAAGAAAAAGATTGATTGTCTAATTTACTATTTCTCAACAGCCTGTCACCGTAGAATCAAACATTTGAACAGGCTTTGCCTTGACCTGGTGCCATCTAAGAAGAAGAAACATTTCTTTTCCTTTATCTTTAAATACAGTCTCACCTCACACTGCATCTAAATAGCCTTAGAAATTAAAATGCCCTTTTCTCCAGCTGCCCACTGCCCTTTGGGCTCTAAAAAGACACACTGATATACTCTGCAAAAGAATGCTTCTCCCTCTGGACTGATTTGCTTCTGAATGGCCTTTTGTCTGTAACCAGAAGAGAAGGAATCCAATCAAACAAACAAAACAAAGCATCCACTCTCAAAATTGGCATCTCTGGGGCTAGAGAGATGACTCAGCAGTTAAGAGCACTTGGTGCTCTTGCAAAAGATCCTGGTTCAGTTCCCAGTACCCACATTCCAGGTCACAGCTGTCTTTTGGGCCTCTTCAGGCCCTACACACATGTGGTGCACATACAGACACACAGACAAACATTTATACACATAAAATACAAATAAATATTTTTTTTAAAAATTGGCATCTAGCGCAAAATATCTCTGCTGTATCTTTTGGCTTTTAAAAGCTAATGTGCTGGAGAGATAACTGAACAGCCATTAAGAGGGCACAGTGCTCTCACAGTGGACCCAAGTTCAGTCACCAGCACCCAAGTCAGGTGGTTCACAACTGTCTGTAACTCCAGTTCCAGGGGATTGGACACTTTCTTCTTACAATAAAATAATAAAATGGTAATAATCAGTTATTTTTCTGAATTCTAAAATTCCCAGTCAGAACAATGGCATAGCAATTAATTCAGCCTGTTATCTATATTAGGATAAGTAAATAGTTGTGTTTATAACATAAACACAATCTTCCGTATGCATGTAAATAAATGAGTGTTATTTACCGAGCACAAGAACAGACCATAAGATAGAAGGAAACCCACTTTAAGAGTTTTGTTAGGGGAATGGGAAAGGAGGGAGCAAAGTGTGGCGGAAGTGGGGAGGGAACAGGTGGAGTCCACTTTTAAGCATACCCTTGCACATGCGTATAGGGGCTTACATAGCCACTCCATGCATGCGCATAGATTGTGTGGCCATGCTCTGCACAGATTACATAAGACATAAGGCCCTGGGGTGATTAGACATTTTGCCTGAATGCACATGTGCAGCCATGGGACCCCCGGAAATGCTAACACCTGGGGTGACTCAGCATTTTGCCTGAATGCTGACAGTGCATGTGCAGCTGTGGGACCCCAGAAACAGCTAGGAGGATGCTGGAAATGATAACAATAGGTATAGACAAACAAACAAAAACAGCGGCAAACAGTGTTAGCCTCTCACAGGAACTCTCACAATAAATGTAAAAGACCACACTAATAGCTCCAGTCTATCGATGCAGATTGAGACTGGGAGGGTTGACCAGCTTGTACCAGTAATGACGTTGACTACAAGAGAGCAGCTATGGAGCATGGACTCGGCTATTCTCCCTCCGAGATCTCCTAGGCCCTTACCGCCACCACCTCCTCAGCCAACAGGAGTATTCAAAGCAAAGCAATCTTTGTGCTTCTGGTGAGCACAGAAGCCATCATGACAGACCCAGTCTGAGGCCAAGAATTCTGGCTTCAGAACACTAGGAATAGATCGTTTACACATATGAGCATGGTCAGAGGCCTTACTGGAAGACGCTGTGGACAAGCTTAATCCCAGTGCACTCAGTGACCACTGTGGTGAGCAGGGAGGTACCCACAACACATTTCCTTGGCCCCAAAGTATCTCTCAACAACTTGCTGTGACATCTAAACTTCCCATGGTCACATCATTAGCTCCTCTTTGGAAAGACACTTAGAGAGAGGCAAAGCTGTGTGGAAGAAGCAGAAGAGGCTGGCAGCAAGACGAAGTTCCACTCTGTCCTACACAGGTCTGTGCAAGTCAGTTGTTTGCCAGGATCAACAGTGACTTTTATTTGGCTTCCCATTTGGTGCTAAATCTCCCCTCACTTGACTTCCCTAGATTTCCCATGAGCGTTGCTGAGCACTTTATTGAAGAAATCAACAGAACATAAAATAGAAATTATATTTAACCAAAGACAGATTCGAAGTCAAATAACTCACAGGAACAGATCTTAATGGCAATTTTCCAAATAAGAATAAAATATTTTTTAGGTGAAAGAAACCTTGAAACTCTTTGAATTCCCTCATGTTGTGTATGACAAACAGGAGTGAAAGAACCTCCATTACAGATCAATTTCTTCACTCCTTTCTCCTTGAAAAAATAAGGTTTGTTATATATGTTTATGCCCTGTCTTAGATATTGTTCTATTACTGTGAAAAGACACTATGACCAAGGCAACGCTTGCAAAAGAGCGCATTTAATTGGGGGCTTGCTATAGTTTCAGAAGGTTAGTCCATGATCATCATGATGGGGAGCAGGCAGGCATGGTGCTGGAGCAGTAGATGAGAGCTTTACATCCTGACCCGAAGGAGGGGGTCACAGGGACTGGTCCTGGCATGGGTTTTTGAAACCTCAAAGCCCATCCCCAGTGACATACCTCCAACAAGGCCACACTTCCTAATCCTTCCCAAACAGATCAACTAACTAGTGACTAAACATTCAAGTATGTGAGCTTATAAAGTCCATTCTCACTCAAACCACCACATACCCATAGATTACTGCCAGTTTTAGTCAGAGAAACTTCTTCCTGCTGTGGGCAGTGGTACTGAAGAAACTCTTAGCAAGTAACCATGCTGGGGTCATTGAAAGCTCAACCTTAAATAGGATATCTGTGTCACATACATCTCTCCTTCGAGGTTCAACAAACACTTGGAAGATGGAGTAGAAAGGATGTAAGACCAAGAGGAGGGTGGGTTTTGTGGAACCTGTCTTGTGGGCAGCTCCAACATCGAAACATTGTTATTCTGTCATAGAGCTCCTCCCTGAGGATTTGTAGGTTGTACATGGTAACTGGGAGAGGGAGAAACAGTTTCTCCAGTGATGTAGCCATTAGCAAGGTGACCATGCTCCTATAAGTAATTCCTTACCTATGCTAGTCCTAGTTAAACTCTGGTTCACGAAAATATTACAGATTCATGAATGTCTACCGAACACATCTGTTCTAGTTTTCTCCCCTGTCATTGTAATAAGCCCCATGACCAAAAGCAGCTTAGAGAGAAAGGGGTTTATTTCAGCTTACAGCCTACAGTCTATCACCAGGGATAGTCAGGGCAGGGACTCAAGGCAGGAACCTGGAGGCAGGAACGGAAGCAGAGGTCGTGGAGGAGTGCTGCTTACTGGCTTGTTCCTCATGGCTTGACCACCTACCCAGGGAGGGTACTGCCCGCAGTGGGTGGGGCCATTCCACAACAGCCAGCAATCAGGAAAATGCCCTGTAGATATGCACCCAGGCCAATCTAATGGAGGAATTCCTTCAGGCAAGTTTCCCCCTCCCCAGGTGACTCAAGATTGCATTGAGTTGACAAGCACTAACCAGCATAATATAAAACTGTGTCAATTTTTAAACTAAGTCCATTTTTTTGTCAATTTAACATGTCTTTAACTCACTCCATATAAACACAATACACAATGCTTTGACGTTGCTGATGTCATTCATACATTAATTCACATGCATAATGTTGCACCACCTTCACACATAAGCTTGCGGATATCCATGTCGCATATATGCAGTTAACTACAACTATGTATTACATATAACATTATTATAACATTATTTCATCTTATCACCAAGCATGTAACACATTAACTCATTTATCACAAAAGTTGTATGAGGAAAATCCTATTATTGTTATACTCATTTCGTATAAGATAGAGATAGAAAAATAACAAATTCACCTATGGCCATAAAGATGGTTATTAGTAAAGTCTCCGTGGGCCTGCCCACCCCCATTCTGATCACTGTGTTTTATTTCCTGTGGGTCATTTTTTTTGTCATTGCTGTTGTTGTTTTTCCACTACCCTCTCAAATTTGATGTGATGAAAAATGTGGTGCTCAAGGAAAAAATAAGAATACAGCCATAATACTCAGCAAACAGCTTGTCTTCCTTTGATGTGGACTTGGGTGTGTGAGTTGCTCAAAGACACACAGGATGAAAGGGCTTTGGCTTTGGAGGAGAACTGCCTTGGAATAAAATTCTGCTTCACATTGCTTTGTACTATGTGGTCTGGAAAATGTTGCTTTTCTGAATATCAGTCTTCTCTCTGGTAAATAGAGATCTCTGAAGAGTCCCTGTTGGGACTGAATGAATGTGTCAGTCACATAGTTAAATAGAAGTACCTTATTCTTCACGGCCGCATTGTCATCTCCAGTTCTCTAGAAAGAGCTCCATTAGAACTTGCTTCCCTCGATTCTTAGCTGAAATCGTCGCCGTAGTTAATACAGGCTCAGAGAATGAGTGGCAGTTGCCACATGAATGTGTCATTTGTACCAATCGAGGCAGCTCACATGAGTCATGAGCAGGTTTTCTTACAGCAGCTGTGTGTGTGTGATGCCCAATAGAGTGAGATGTTTAACAATTAAGCTGGATTTAAATATGTAGCATAGAGGGATCAAAATGAACACCAGTTGTCATTATCCACTTGAAAAGCTCATTAGGAAATGAATTATGGAATAGTGGATTAATTAAGATCATGTAGAAATGTATTTTCCACTTCTGAAAAGGACTTTTAAAGGATGATATGAATCACACATAATGGCTTGATATGGCCAGTTTGAACAAAAAAAAAAATCTGCCATTTCCTCCAAGTGGAAAAATCTAACATTTTCTAAGCTCCTGCTGAATGCCAGACATTACTTCCAATCAGCCCTGTGGCAATCCTGCCTGATATCTGTTATTACTACCGTATTCTTGATGAGGAAAATGAGGCTCAGGGAATTTAACAATGTATTTAGGTAACATAATCACTATACAAGGGCCTGAGGCTTCGACTTGAAACCAATTTCAGAGTTCTTCCCACTGAACCTGGAGATGGCCATTTCTGGTGGATATTGAGATGGGTGAGTGTACATACTTCATTCATCAAGACCATGCTTGGCCATCTCCTCCTAAGGACAACCACGCAGTGCAGTGTCTAACTTGACCTGTCCCTCTTCTGGACTGAGAACTCTGTAAGAGATGGGGGGGGGTGTTCATCAATTCATCCCCAACACCGTACTCAGGGCCTGCCACGTAGTTACATCTTCAATGCACATGTCAGATGAAGAACTAAACACTGAACTAAATAAAAGAATAGAGGCCAACCAATCATCTCGTGTAGGTGTAGACTTGGAAGGAAAGGAAACATTTTGGGTTTAGTAATACAGGGACAGAATGAACTACTCCCAGAACTGCTGAGTTGAAGCTCATTATGAGCCAAGCAAAGGACGGGTACATTATTCAACTTGGGCTCATATCCTTCCAAAGCACAAGTCAAACATATAATTATATGTACAATAGTTTTCTGTACATCGCAAGTGATCATCACCCACCTCCAGGCACAAGGCTCTATGAGTGGTCACCCAGCTATTGCAAAACCATTTTCAGTAAACACTGGAGAAATACTTTGACACTTGTCTGACTCTTGTCAAGGAGACAACCACACAGAGTTTCCTCATTAGCTCTCCATTAACTGCTCATTAACTACCCATCTAAGTGGCAAATGGGACCATTTGCTCCATCTTCTAGACACCAAGTGGAAGGAAAGTTTTATTCCTGTTAGAAGGTACCATCAAGACTACCCAGTCTTTCAGATCTCCAGATGAAACCCACACTGAATGAAAGAGCAGAAAATAGGAACCCATGAGAGTGATGGAAGACACAGCCAGAAAGAACCAAGGAAGGATTGGTCACTGAGTCGATTTCTAAAAAAAAATTAAGAGGAATGTAATCAATGTAAAATTAAGCAAGCTGAGAGGTCTGGTAAGATGTGTAGAGACAATAACTATTTGAGACACACTGAGAAGGTCCAGCAACCCCCAGGAAAATGAGGCTCAGGCACCAGTAGAAGACAGAGGCTGCTTGTTCTTCTGATGCCTCCTTGAAGAGCACAGTGCCTAGGGCAGGGCTGGTGTCATGGAGTTCACAGCAGGCAGTAGTCTGAGGCATGCAAGACACCTTAATAAATGCTTGGCAAGTAGACACTTGAATAAATGAACTAAAATAAAGTATATAGTTGATTTGGGAAGCAAACATCACAATAGTATTAAAAAATTTGCTCCCAATAAATAATGTTTTCTAAACTAAATCACTTGATCTAAAATTACTGCCATGCATTTGGCTTCTCCTCCAAAGGCCCTGGAGCCAAAACAACTCAACCTTACAGAGAGAATGTATAATTTGCTGTCTGCAAAGGTAAAGCCTCACACATTAGAAGCAACCCTAAATGCCTGTGCTTAGAGTGACCTTTTGCATTGTGACTGTGATGTCATTAGTGTGATAATTTTATGCAAGATTAAGCATGTAATTATGTGTTAAATAGTTTCGTTGGCTCCTGCTTGCTCACTCAATAAAGCAGAGTGCATTAAGGGTGTCCTATACACATAGCTCCAGGCCACTGACATTTGAAAACTGCTTCCTCTCTGCTCTTTCCCAGCTCCATATCTCACTCATACTTGCAGATGTACCCTCGAGGCCCAGCACTGTGAGCTTCCAGCTCCCAGAAGCCACTGCGTAGAACTGCCCTTGTAGAGCAACTCCAGCTGAAGCGTCTAGAGTGGGTTTCACCTAAGTGAATTCGGAACCCAAGAGGTTGCAGCAGGGTTTCACACATGGGCTACCCCTCAGAATTAAGTGGATAGGAGCCATGGAGCCCACATGGCATGTACACCCCAGGATAGCTATGAGGGTGGCCGAACAGAAAATCATAAACTCACTTAAGATCTATGAGATTAGTGTGTGTGTGTGTGTGTGTGTGTGTGTGTGTGTGTGTGTTGTCTTGTGACTCAGTTGTGTGGTCCTGAGTGTGCACACTATAGATGACAATGTCATGTTGAACATGAAAAGGTTGGCCAGGCCTGAAAGACCAAGCACTAGAATGTTTTTAAGATTTATTTATTTATCTATATCTGTGTTGCGTATGTATGTGCCTGAGTGAGTTTAAGCCCACCACATGCATGTGGGTGTCTTAGGAGGTCAGAGGGTATCTAATCCCCTGGATCTGGAGGTACAGGTGGTTATGAGCCCATAATATGGGCACTAGGAACTGATCCCGAGTCCTCTGAAAGTTTGGTAAGTGCCCTTAAGTGTCAAGATATCTCTCCAGCCTGCAGCCCCAGAATTTTTCAATAATTCCCATAGCTGTCTCCAGCACATGACCACACTCAGTGGCACTGCCTTCCTGGTCCTCTTGCTCAGGACAAGTGTCACAACTTAGTGCTAATGAAGAAGTATTTTGATCTTGCCATCTCACTAGTTCTGACTGCCACCAGCCTCATAGGACAGGAAAGAATCGATTTGCTCCATGTTCAGGTACAAAGCAACTTAATTGGATTTTCTTCCCTCCATTTGTTTTTAAGTTGTAGTGGGGAGGGAAATGAAGGAAAGCAATGTGTAGTGTATGCCTGTCACACGCAAACACACTTGAGGTCCCCTTGCACATATTGCTTGCTTTATCTTTCAAGCCACCAGGGGGCAGGGATTTTTCCTTCCATATTTACACAGAAACTCAGAGCTGTTAATTGGCTTGAACAAAGTCACACAGTTGGTAGATGGTGATGCCAAGAGGCACACAAACAGCTGGACCATCTGCTGTTCATGCTCATCTTCTTCTTGGGCCATGCTGCCCTTTCTAAAAGATCCATATTGAATGATAATTCAGTCGGCAATCTACACTTTCTAAGTTAATGAGAGGAGAGAGGAAACGGCAGTTAGACGAGAAGAGAAGCATAGACGATCTGCAGGGCTGGGCTGTCGCTCTACTGATAGAGAACTTGCAGAGCTCTCATAAGACCCTGAGTTAGTCCCCAGGACCCAAAAGCCAACTATGGTGGCATACACCTGCCATTCCAGCACTCAGGAGGCAGAGGCGGGAGGATCAGAAGTTCAAGGTCGTCTTCTGGTACACAACTCGTCCAAGGCTGGTGTTTGTCTCAAACAAACAAATATAAACTCAGAAGATGCAGAACACCCTAAGCTAAGGGAAGGACTGAGGACATGCCAGTTGTCATTGTCGAAACGTGTGGTCAAAGCCAAGGCAACCATCACACTTTCTGATGATCTCCTGTGCTGTCAAAGCAGCAGAGCCGTTTCCTGCCAACTGTGCACTTGGCATGTCGGGCTGACACCCCACCTAGCAGGGAAGAGGGGGCATGTACAGACAGGATCATCCTGTCTTGCTTATTCAGAGGAGTGGTGCCCCTCAGGGCCATCAGAGAAAGCTCCATAGAAAGGGACATCTTCCCAGTAGGGAAGTGAGGCAGAGGGGCTGCGGCAGCTGAAGCAACAGAAACAGTGAGGTGGGCTTGGACATGGAAAGGGCTTCAACCAATTCCTGAGACAAGGAAAGTGCCCACCTCTTGCTGACCCCTGTGTCCTTTGAAAGCTGAGAACTATGTCTTTGTGTGTAGATGCATGTGTAGGTATGTGCTTGCATGTAAGGCCACAGGTCAGCTGCAGGTGTCGCCCTCTGGAGCCATCCACCTTGTTTTTTTTTTTTTTTTTAATCTGTTTTTTAAATTACACTCATGATATTCATTAATTACACTCATGATGTTAATCACATTTGTGGTATTCATAGATTACATTCACAGTATTCTTTCAATTATATATATATACATAGTATATATATATAGTATATATATAGTATATATATATTAATTTTAAATGCTGAATGTCATTTATTTAAGGGGGGAGGAGGTCTTAAATACAGGCTTACAGCACAATGGGAGGACTCCGGAGGGCAGAAGTTCGATACTGATGTTTTACAATCTTGCTTCTAATCTGTTAACGCCCATTATTCAGGGTACCAGGCAAGGAACTTCCCTTAAGCATTCAGGAGGCAGGGAATTAGCATAGGGAGAATATCAAGGTCAAGGTCCGCAAGCAAGGCAACAGTTACCCAGAACGGGGGCCAGGGACCTACAGGTCCCCCTTTTATTAAAAAATGAGCTTCTGACTTGGGTTGCGTGGGACGTCAGCAGGTCACCTTACCCGTCATGGAGACGCTTGCCCAGGCCACACAGGTGCTCTGTCTTAGGTTGGTGAGTGCCCCCCAGGCATTACCCGTCTCTGAATACTCATTATCATACAGGCTCAATCGTGTGTGAGCTGCAGAGTTAACTGCTGCCAAAGATCTCAAAGTGGCACTGGGTTTGCAATCTGTGTGTTCCATACAGAAAAGACCAACAGAGGTCCTCTTGTTGGCCTGGAACTTGCCAAGCAGGCCAGCAGGTCCCAGGGATCAGCCTGCCTTCCCTCCCCAGGGCAGGGGTTACAAGCCCACACACCATGCCTGGATTTGATATGGACACCAGGGATCAGGTTCAGGTCACGGGGCAAGCACTGCTGACTGAGCCATCATCTCCCTATACAGAAGCAGGTCTCTGAGGTCTGTGGGTTTCAATCTCCACTCACCTGCTGCCATGAATCAGTGCTCTGCAGAAGTACCCCATTGTAAGACACTTGACAAACGCAGTAGACCAATCTTCTCCCCGGCCAACAGTCTAGCACAGACCCTCCACATGGAATTCAAAATTTCAAAATTTACAAAGATTTCTCATGCTCCTCTGTCACTTCACTGATGACAACTCAAAAGAACCCTCCCTGCCTCGGAGGGGAGAGTTGAGTCCCTTTACTAAAAGGTGAAAGGGCTGTTTCAGGTTGAGAGGCAACCTTCAGCCAACTTCCGCTGACACAGTCTGAATTCCAGACATTTCTTTTGAAACCTAAAAATAGGATCTGTATACTGTGGCCTTTAAAAAACGGCAACTCTGTTCTTTTTAATTAACGGTGAACTTAGCAGGTTTTAAATAACGATTTGTCTTCATGAAAGAAAACTGGGGTAGAAAACTCCAAATCTGCTTATTGGAATAACCTCAGCAGCAAGTAAGCCCTTTCCAACGGGTTTCAGACAGTTAATTAGAATAAACACATCTTTCATTTCCTCTTTCTGCATCAACTTAAAATAACAGAGTCAAAGTGCCTTCTAGTGACCCCCAGTCAGAAAAGCGCCCTGAGGACATCAGGTCACTACAGCCCCTTCATCTTGAATTATTTCAGAGGACTTGGGATTTCTATGGTGTGTCTGTTATGTCTGGCCAAGAGCCGATAGTGTGGCAGCACCATCTAACTTACCACTCCACCCCCCCTCAACTGGACAGCTTCTTTTTGTCTCTCCTACACCCCCAACCCTTTCGGGGCTAATCAGAGGAGCCAGAGGAGTCTACAAGTCTACTTTGAAATAACTCCACGAAGTTCAAGCCAATCCTATTCTATGATGTAACACATTCAACTCACACCAAATCACCCTGATCTCCTGGAGGCCACCAAAAGAATGGGTTTGGGCCCTGTTCTAGGTCATACCTTCCAATGGGATAGCTTTACGTTCCTGATCCTCCTGCCTCTGCTACCTGGGTGCTAGGGTTTCAGGTGTGTCACACTCAGCCTAGATTCAGTTTCCTCTCTTCCTACAGCTGTGGAGGGAATCTATGTAGGTGGGTCATAACATTCCTCCATTATCCTGGGAGACCAAGGGAGACCTCTGCATCCACACTGGTCACTAACCTCTGTGGCTTCTCTCTCTGGTGCCCACCCAGGGATTTCAGAAGAGCCCAATTCCCAGGCCTTTTCCTATAAACCCAGACTGTAATGCCCAACCATATTCTTAGATTCGTTCTTCAATGTGCTGAATGCCAAGATAATAGAACTGAAAAAGATCTTAAATAATTTGTCCAAAACCAGGGAGAGCTGGAAACAGATTTTATGATAAGCACTCAGCTCTAGAAAGGTTAAGTGACTTTATCAAGGTGGTACAGACAAAAAGCCAACCCCTTCTTCTGAGCCCCTGCTGCTCAATGTCATCTTCAGTATTGATCTCACCCTGGAGCGCCATAGAGATTCAGAGTTCTGGTCTCCACTCAGATCCGTTGACTCAGCTTTGAGAGCTCATCATGAATCACTGCAGAGATAATGAGAACTCAAGACAAACAGGAACTTGAAGCATGGCTCACCTTTCCTAAAAGTAGCCAGTAAGTCTTTGCACCCTGAAGGCCTCTCCACCAACACAGCAGTCCAAATTAAACCGAATCAGACTGAATTGGAAAAGTCCAGGTTTAATGGGTAAAGTGTTCCCAGGTGATTCCCCAGCCCCTCAGAGAGGAGATCGGGAGGAGAGACTGGAAGAATCACGTGTCTATTTTCTGAGATGCAGTTTATATACCCTGTGGGAGTGGTCTTGAGCCTTTCTGGGGGAGGAGCTGTGTTTGGTGGGCTTTGAAGGGGCAGGTTTGGGGAAAGAGATAGGGGAGGGGAGTTGAACAGTAACCAGGGGCTGGGGACACAGCTCAAGGGTAGAGCACTGCTCTGGATATAAGCAGACAGTATCATTGGTTATCTTGAAATTACATCACTACCTGCTCTTCTGGTTTTCATGGCATAGTCCTAACATAGTTACATGACTATGGTTTCATGCTTTGTGGATAGGTAGTATATGTGTGGAATACCAAGCATGTAACAGGGAATACAGTATAGTTAACTAATACTATTTCTAGACTCATATTCATCATTAATAAAGTCCTATTAACCATGCACACTGAAGGAGTTACTCTTCAGCCTTCCTTGGTTTTAATGCATTAAGTATCATTTAGCTTTCACGCTGGATTGTTATCCTTATGATATTTTGTGTTTCTGTCTCTCTAGAAAATTATTAAGTAGAGGGCTAGAGAGATGCCACAGAAAGGACCTAAGTTTGGTTCCCAGCACCCACATCCGGCAGCTCACAACTGTCTGTAACTCCAGCTCCAGGAGATCTGATGCCTTCTCTGTTCTCCGGACACCTTCACCTAAGTGCACAAGCCCCTACATAGATGCATACATATAAATAAAAGTAAAAGAAAAAATAGAAGAAGTAATATTTTTTCTTAAAGAAAATGAAGGTAGAAAAATACTCAATAATAGCTTATTTGGGTGCTGTTTAGAGA